>VZUA01046176.1:3821-20094 GCA_013401035.1 Horornis vulcanius
AGGCTGAAAACTTTACAGACTCAGAAAATCAGACCCATAATATGCCATGCCACACCTCACAGGGCTATGTTTAAAACCTTTAAACCATGGAGAATATCAAATAAACCACCAGCGATGTCAACAGGTCTCCACAGAGAGCAAATCCACCTGCCCAAACCAGATTTTAGGACAGGAGTTAAACACCCTGATTCAATTGGTGCACAGAACAATGAGAACACTGCTGTCTCACAATAGCTTTTTCATTGACCTGAACTCAAATTGGTTCAGGCAAATGTTTAATAAATGCAGCATTGCTCTGGAAACTGATCTTTTTAATCTTCACAAAATGCCTCATTGCTATAAGGCAAAAAAAAAGATATTCTAAAATCTTAACTGGTAAACTCATTTTAACACACACGAAGTGCATGGAACATGCTAATTACATGAAGGATTACTGCCAGTAGATCCTAAGTTTTCCTCTGTATCTTTAGGTGATGAGTACTTAAATGGAATTAGAAATGTTACACGTGGTGAGTATCCACCTGAAAGCACAGGTCACAGCTGTTTAAGTTTGGGTAGCTATGGAAACTTCTTTAATGAAGAGTGAGGTGATTGAAGTGTCTTCCTTCAGCATTTCCTTCCTCTTTCCTGTTACCATTATACACATTATTCCCCTTCAAACAGCTGGAATAAGAAACAGCTCTGAAGGCTTCATCATTGAAGAAGACATCACAGGCACTGGGTCAATCACAGACGTTTAAGAACCAAAGCAGCTTTGTGATCTTTGAACTGCTATCTTTAATGTTCCTTCCAACCCAAACCATGCTGTGATCCTGATACCAAAAGCAAGTCAGTTTCACAAGGCTCACTTTTTATCTTCTAAACTCACAAATTTTCTTTTCTCTCATTGCCTTTAATAAAGTGTCCTTCATGTGCAGGATCATCCAGGAAGTCTTAATCTGAATAGATAGGAAAGGGTGTTGAGATAAAATCTGGTGAAAATATGCAGCTCACTACTTTCACAGAAGTTAGCAAGCCTGGTTAAAGATTAGGCCAAATACATTACCATTTCATGAACATTTTTTATATATTGGTCAACACATTTCTTATCTAGCCACTGAAATTATATACTTAGAGCAGTAGGAAATAGACATGTACATATACAAGGCACACACACTTGTAGAGACAAGCCTTATTAAGAGAAATTAATCAGTGATCCACAGATCACTTAATTCTGACAAGCCAAAGTAAAAAAAAAAACAAACAAAAAACAACACTTTTAAAGATGAGGAATCCTTATACAAAACAAACTTGCTCCATCTAACTGCTCTGTAAATAGATGAAAAGAGCAGCACTGACAGAGCAAAAACCTCAGGGTGTCAGGAAAGTAGAATAGGAGTATTCAGAGCAACAAGTCTTAATCCATTCAAGTGTTTATGAAGCCAGCAGTAAATAAGATAAAAATCTGGATATCTGAGCACTCTAACTGTTAAGCTGACTAGTGATTACCAATACATAATCAAAAGTTAGCTAGCACTGGACTGGAGAGGCTCTAAGAATGGATAGTGACCAAAAGCATGTTAAAATTTAACACAACCGCCCTTCTACGTTTCAGTCCATCTCTTCAGCTTGCTCAGCACTGAGCCTTCCTTCACTTTTTCCACTGAAAGAGGCAAAGCTAAAAAGGGTAGTAAGTTATGAATGACTTGCCCAGGCAAGAGTTCCATCACAATCACATGAAACTTAAGGAATCAAATAACCTATTTTATTTTTCAGTAAATTAACATGCTTCTAGTCACAAATGTTATATTCCAGATGGACATTTCACTGAAAATGGCTATTTATTTGATGAATTAATGAATAAATCAGAAGCAGACTGCAGACCTGTCTTACGATGTCTTTTTCTGTTTCAAGATCACCTTAATCTTTTACCTGATCTTTCCTTTCCTTAGTAGTAAACTTCAAAAAGATTGCTAGGTGCCCAGCTAATACTTAGAAAGAAAAAAATATGTGTAAAGGCTACCGTTGAAAGAAAAATAGACCTGTAAAGAATAGAAAACTGACAACATGAAGATTTTATAGAGGCTGATGGAACACACTCCTCTTGAAAGCTCCAGCTTGGGCTAACAAATCCAGAACCTGAGAACTGCACATTTCAGGTAAAGGTAAGTCACCTAACTTTCACTTCCTGATTACAAACAAGGTTCCAAACAATTCTCCTGAAGAGAATAGTTCTTTTTTTTTTGCTGAGCAACACCACCATTTGAGTCTGAGCTCCAGACCAATGAGTTCAGACCAATGATGTAAATGCAAACATGACAGGAGTTCTTTGCCTGACTGAAACAATAGGCCTCTCCTAGCAGCAGAGTTGAGAATAGCTCTGGCAGGTGGGTGGAAGGCAAGAATTATCAGTTCCTAAACAGGAGGACTGTAATAAAAGTTGTTTTAAAAAAAAAACCAAAAAACAAAAAAACCCCAGCAATATACTGCCAAATTTGAAAAACTATTTGAATAACCTGAACAACAAGATCTGGTATGGTGTTTCCACAGAGAGGAGAAAAAAAACCTGCTGTGCTTTGGTATAGTAAAAGTAGAAATTCCAGGCATAACTTGAGAGCTGGTCATATGAAACAGGGCCTTGGCTTCTTCAAAACACTCTTTCCCAGTTTGTTGCAATACTTTCATTTCTATTACGTGTAATTTGCAATTCTTATGAAGAAAAATATCAATTCTTCAGCTCCAGCAATTCTGCACTACAGTAAAACCTGAGGGTCAGTCACTTAGAGAAAATGACCAAGTCTTTATTGCTTTCATCTTCAGAGAGAAGGATGAAGAACCTTTCTCTCACCAAAATTCTGCACACAGAATTAGCTCGGCTAACAGTCCAACCAAGCCTAAGAAACACGGTCTGAAGTCTTTAAAAATACTCAAGTTATGAGACAGCAAAACTAAATATCTAGAATAATCCCAAACTAGACTATAATCATGGTTTGTCTACTTCCTCTTCTGAGGCAAGCACTTACTTCAAAATGCTTCTGCAGCTGGGCAAAGTACAGTTACACTAAGGAACTGTGGCCAGCACTCCTCTGGGTTATGCACACATCTTCATTTTCCTCAGTTGTGAGGGCACAAAGAAGTTCCCGCAATTACATGTAAGTACAGCTGAATGACAAAGACTAGAACATGAACATAACTGGACACCCAAACAGAAAAGCTTAAAAATAAACTCCCAGAAGCTTCACCATTACCTTGTGCAAAGGGTTTTTCTTGTACTCTCACCCTGCAGACTCTTTTCCTTGCTTTTAAGAAGAAATGAAATTGGTTTTACTGCTTGAAAAGTGCTTCACTATGGCTGAATATATTTATCACTTTGTTTAAACAGCTTAAAGTCACAAAAGATGTTTATTTAGATACTATCATTGACTGATACTGATAATGTTGCTGACAAGGTCTTGTCTCTTTCACATGTTGTAAAATGCGAGAAAATTACTTTGTAAATCTCTCATGAAACATTTTTCAAGCAGTCTGTGACAAGCTTCTCTCTCAATCTCTCTTAAACCTCAAAATAACTTTAATCTGTAAGAAGCTTTCAAAGTTAGCACTCAGAAGTCTCAGTTATTTTCCACTCCAAAATTATCTTTCACATCTACTGTGTAAGTTCTTGTTTTAAAGACAAGAAAACTCACTTTGGGTCTGGATGCTACATACTATTCCAAAGATCACTTAGAGGTGAATCCATTCAGTGAAATGATTAAATGTCAGCTAAATCAGGACAAAGAATGCACACTTCTAGACACATTTCAGATTTAAACAGCTGTAGTGAAGAGCAAGGTAATTGTAATTAAATTAGAACTGTTTTAGACTTTCACTTCAAGAAAACAGAAAAGAATTTACTGTTTTTTCAAACAGCACGTCTTTAAGCATTAAAATCCTCAGAACCAAAGGCGGCCTGTGATTCATGTTTCATTCTTACACGCCAGTGCCTTTTCTCAGGTAAATACAAGCAATTGCTGCATCTACTGTCACTCTCTCAGCACAGAATACCTTCTTTCAAATACCAGTCCGGATTTCTCCCCTCTTTGAAAAGGCTGACAGGCAGGGTACCAGAGACCAAGCCAAACAATGAGAAACTCACAAAAATAAACAGTAATATATTGGGAAAATATATTTTAAAATACCCTGGTTTCTGATTTCAATTCTAACTAACCTACAAAGGTTAAGTTTTGCTGGGGACACTTCCTGAAGCATCAAGGGTAAAGGCTGCCACAACACAGGTACCCCACACGCTACACCTGCCCTTTTTTTTGCATCACACACAGATCAGATGATCTTCTGCAAATTTAACACCAAAAATTACAGTGATTAAAACAAGCTGAATTCTCGAATATCAGAGCAAATTACAGAAACCCATCCTCGAACACCTTTGTCTGCTTTTATCTCGATAGCACTGGAACACAAGGTCAAAGAAAACCTGCGTGGGAGCGGAAGAGTTAACAGCCAGAACTTGTCCGTGTTTCCAAAATAGAGCGGTGGCACCAACGTTGCCATTCTGCCGTGTTTACAAGAGGGAACACAGTTCGGGATAAACCTCTGGCTGATAGTCACGCTTTATCGCTAAGAAACATTCCTTCAATGTCCGGCTATACCCGGCCGAGACAAAGACACCGAACCCTCGTACACCTGGAAGAAGCCCCGGGACAGGGGGGATACACACGGGGGAAGCAGGCTGTGCTGGAAGGGCTGCGGAAAGCACAGTCCTGAAGGGAGCGAGCCCCCGAGAGGACGAAGGTTTAGGGGCAGATCCTGGTGAGCAGGAACCGGGAAAGGCTGGCGGGGTCCGGCCGGGCAGGGACGCAACACTGCCGGGGACGGCTGGGGAAGGGACTTGGAACTGGAGGCACCACGGTCGGGCAGGTGCCCCCGGCAGCCGCGAAGGGGCGACGGGGCCGGGCAGCGCGGGGGTCCCGGGACCGCCGCCCGCGCCCCAGGGAGGGAGGGGTGCTACCTCGCCCCCGGAGCTGCCCCGCAGGGCCCGGGGGTACAGAGCGACGGGTCCGCCCTCAGCGAGCCGCTCCCGGGGCGAGTGGCCCCTCCGGATCTGGGCCCGACCGCGGGTTCCCGCGTCCCCCGTGTCTCTCCACCGCCCACAGGGTCCCGTCCCCAGCGCCGCCGCCGTGCCCCCTCTCCGCCCCCCGGCCCTGCTCCGCTCACCGGCCGCAGTTCCCCTGTCCCTCAGGTCCAAGATGGCAGCGCGGCCCGCCCGGCCTCCGGCAGCGACTTGGCAAAGTCGGGCGTGACGTGCGCAGGCGCCGAGTCCCCTGACTGCCCCGCAAGGACTACAGCTCCCATCGTGAGCCGCGCCAGGCACTGCGCATGCTCGGTGCGGGCCACGATGGGGCACGGCAGGGAGGGGCCGGGCCGGGCCGTAAGGCGCCGTGAGATCCACGTTAACCAGCAGAAGTCCTTATCCTATGGAGGCAGGTTGGGGAGGGCTGGGCGTGTTCACCCGGGGAAGGGAAGGCTCCAGGGGCACGTTAGAGTGCCTTCCAGCGCCTAAAGGGGCTCCGAAGGAGCTGGAGAGGGAGCTTGAATAAGGGCGTGGGGTGACAGGACAAGGGGCAATGCCTTCCCACTGCGAGAGGGTAGGGTTATATGTGATACTGAGAAGAAATTCTTCCCTATGGGGGTGATGAGGTCCTAGCACAGGGTGCCCAGAGCAGCTGTGGCTGCCACTGAATCCCTGGAAGTCTCCAAGGCCAGGTTGGACAGGACTTGGAGCAGCCTAGGACGGTGGAAGGTGACCCTGCCCATGGCAGGAGTTGGAACAAAATCTTTAACGTCCCTTCCAGCCCAAATTACTCTGTGAATCTACAATTCTGCAAACAGTGTATATATGTGTGTGTGTGTATGTGTGTGTATATGCATGTATGTGTATACACACACTACAGTAGTAATCTTGGATAATCAAAGCACCCCTGAGGGCTCGGCTGGTACACGAACACTTTGAGGAACCCACGGCCATTCCTGGCCTGACGTTACTGCAGTGACACCAGTAACAGGAAATCTCTGACAGCACAAAGGGGCATCCTGGCTAACACGAGTCTGTAACAGTCAAGCAGCTGGGACATCACTGCTGTCACTGTGGGCTTTGGGACACAAAATAAAGCTCTTTGTAAATAAAGTCACTTTTGTGGTTTTAAAGTATCTGCTGCAGGTGCTTAAGCCATTGATATTGTTTAAACTTGACATAAAATCTTCCTGGTTTCAAGTGTATTTTTTCTTAACCTGAACATACTCTTGCATAAATGAATGCATAGAAATTACAATGTACCTCCTCTTTTGACAGTGAGGAATGAGAGAGTCCACGCTCTGAAATCAGAAGAAAGACTACCCAATCCTCAGAGAGTAGGAGAATATCCTCAATAATTCTACAGAAAAATTATACACTTTACAAGTGCAAAGTTTAGCATTTCCTTACAACTGGTAGGGACATGAAAATCCATCTTGTCTTCCATGCATAAACTCCTATAAGATCTCACAGCTACAATTAAGTGACTGTTTCTGTTGATAAGGCGAAAGCAAGAAAACAGCTCCAGCTGTTTCCCCAACAGACCAACACGTGCGTTTCGACGCCAATCAGCCATCTGTGGTTCTGACTGACCAAGGTACATGTGCACATCACTTCAGGCACAGAAATCACTTTAATTCCAGCACAGTACAATCCATGCTGCTTAGCCAGAGGCTGAGTATGGAAAAGTCAGGAGCATGCGTCTTTGTTAGAGAGGTGGGTATCCCTGGGAAGCAATTTTGGAGCCAAGGTACAGCCTGGTATAAGGACAAGCAAACTGATCAGCTGAAATAAGGTCTGGAAGGTTTTGGGTTTTTTTATTTTCTCTAAACCTTTTCTATGCACTTTTAAGTCTTTATGTTCCTTTAGAGATTTTTGACCACATGCACATACATTTAAAGTTCCATAGTTACTGGTCTATTCAAATAAATAATGATAAAAATGAGTTCTATAAGCCTTGCTTAACAGACAGTTCTGTCTCATGCATCACCTACATAAACAGTGTTCTCTTGTCCAGTTCCTGTCCTGGCTGGTGTTGCTCTGCCTGACTGCTGCTGAAATTCCACATCTGCCCTGCTGGGCATCCTTTGCAGCGGATTTGTTGTCTCCTAGCTGGCACATAACACTGTTTGATTTTGCAGATTGCCTGTGGTTTGATTCTCAACAGTAGGAACATTGCTCTGTACCCTTCTCCCCAGCCACCTAGATTAATTTTACCTTCAGCAGAGCTGAGTGCAGGAAGAAGCCAGATGTTGCCCCAAGGACACCTCCCTGTAGCCCCTGTGGAATCCAGCAGATGTGCATATACCCATCCCAGGGGCAGTGTGGCCATTTGCAGTCTCTTTTTGTCTTACTGGGTTTCAGTAGGTAAAGGTTGCTAAAGCAGATATGAATAACACTCTGTCTCTTTGTAAGAACATCACATCACTTGTCCTGTGTTACTCTTTTCCCCCTCCTTTTTTCAACTGGAATTTCAGACAAAGTGCTTGTTTTTCAACCTCAGCAGCCCTAATCTCTTTGTTTTCCAGTTTCTGATGCCTCCAGTCAAGTTCCATGGGTTCCATCTGCTCTGTAAAATTCATGAGAAAAAGAATGTATTCCAGGTGCAGACTGCTGATCAGTTTGTGCTTGCCAGGACAAGAGGAACACAGAGCAATCCTCACATTCACACTCTTTCAGATATCATTTTCCCTGGTAAAAATCATGGCCTGTCAGTGAACTGGAAGAACAAATAAATAATTAACACAGGATACGTGGTGAGTGAAGGTGAATATAATTGAGTGGCAGAAGAACTATGTACCCAAGATTTTACCTTTGGGGAGAGAAGTAGAATGCTTGATTATTGTCTTTTTTCCCTGTGCTTTTTAGAACTACAGGATACTCAGAGAGGATGGAATTTTCTTATTCCCTGTCATAGCTTTCTTTTGAGAAGTATAAACTCCAACAGATAGAAAATTCTCCCACAATAGTGCAGGATGATGTTGTGCAAAGGCTTTTCAGGAAAACTGAATGCTTAGTAGCTTTGCACATTTGTTTGGTTTGATATGGTGAAGCTGTGCTTCTGGGAGACAGTTTCTGAGAAATAATGTTTAATAATTTTCATAATATTTTTCTTTTATTTCTCAGTCTGATCCAGACTGGTCTGGCACACTACCGTCACAAGGGAAACACAGTGACCACAGCAGAGTTGGAGTGGGAAAAGAGGAAGTTTAATTTTTTCTTTCAGCTTATATAGATTTCTAGAAAAGAGACCACATTGGAAGACTGAGGTTCAACCTCTTCACTTCCACTGGTCTGAGAAAGTGTCCATCAATTGTCCCTCCTACAGAAAAGAATGTAAACAAGATAGATAATTATGAAAACATTGCTTTGTTTACATGAGAATGTGTGAGAAAATTCTGACTCCAATTTTGAAGGCTGAAAAGCAGGGCGACACTGGTCAGTGGGACAGAGATTGGTGCTTGTGGCAAAATATGTGTAGCATTTATTCTTGGCTGGGCTATTTTAAGTAATAATATTCACATCCCTAATGGAAATCTATCCTGTTGTAACAGAACTGCCACACTCAGAGTGTGCTATTGGTGCTGACAGCTAAGTGGGAAACCTCTGAGGTCAAGAGCCTGTGTGGCAGAGTGGTGTAAATGATTTCCATGTTTGAACCTTCTGTGTGGTAATAAAAAAAATCCAGCAAGATCATTAAAATATTGGGATTCTGTTTGATTTTTGAGCAGAATTCTGCAAATGGAGATTGTTGTCTGAGACCTCTGGGCCCTGGGCTCTCTCAGCTAAAGGGCTGGGACAAGACTGTGTAACAGAAGCACTGAGCATTCTTATTATTCTCCCATCCCTAGAGTACAGGATTCCCTCTCCTGAAATAGACCCTGCCTTCGTTCCTTCAGTTTTTCCACTCTCAACCAACTCCATTAACCTCACACATGACAAACCTCTTATTTCCAGCATTACATAATTTCCCAAATGTTGCACAGCAAGTCTCTTGTCAGACTTGGAAACAGGGCTGGGTTTCTTAGCTCCTTATCAAGTGTTTAATGATATTTTAGTTTAGTGGTGTGGGTTTGAGTGTTTTTTTGTGTTCTTTTTTGTGTTGTTGTTGTTTGGGGGGGTTTTGGTTTGGTTTGGTTTTTTTTTTTTTGTATTTTGGTGTTTGTTTTTTTGGGGGGTTGGTTTGTTTTTGTTTTGGTTTTGGTTTTTTGTTGTTTTGGTTTTTTGTTGGGTTTTGTGTGTGTGTGTGAGGCACACAAAAATCTTGACAGAATCACTTAAATACAAAATAATTCAGGTAGGAAGTAACCTCTGGAGGCCTCTAGGTCCACCCCATGCTTGAACCAGAACCAACGTAGATAATGCTGCGTAGGTAAGAGATAAATACCTTCAAGGCTGGAGATTGCACAGCCCCTTCATGCCCTGGTCAAGTGTGATTCCCCTCATCGTCCATTTTATTTCCTTATATTTATTTGTGATTTCACTTCACAGCTCTGCAAAGAGTACAGCTCGTCTTCCTCACACCTTCCCAGCAGGCAGTTGCAGGCAGCAGTAAGGTGTCCCTTTGCCTTATCCAGGCTGAACAGATCCAGCTCTCTCAGAAGCTGCTCATGTGTCCTGTGCTCTGTCCCTGATAGTGTGGTGGCCCCCTCTGGACTCTGGTACATCTGTGCCTATATAGGACAAGCATCATGGAGCTTGGGCTGGTCCCAGCACTCACAGGTGGGTTCTTATCACTGAAGAGTAAAAGGTGATGTTCCTCACCCCACTGGCTGCACTCTTGGTGACACAGCCCTGAATGTCCTTCTTTGTCACAGGATGTTCAGTTGGGGTCCTACTCAACTTAGTGGGACCACAGCACCTCTTCCACCAAATTGCTTTCAAGGCAACACCCCATGTCCTGCTGAATTTGAGGTACTCCCTCCAAGACCCACAACTATCTTTGAGCACCTGCATTTGTCTTTGCTGAATTTCCTGAGGGTTTTGTGCTCCTTCCTGTAGGACCTCAGTCTCTACCGCTGATTAAATTGACAACATGAAGCTGGTCCTAGTAGGGTGGAGACCACAGTGACCATCTCCATGGAGGCAGTTTTGGTAGTGTGGATGTTTACCTGTTTTGGGATAGACACAGCCTCGAGCAAGTATCACACAATGACTGTGGAATAGTCATCAGGTGTCATCAGCACACATTAGCTCCTAAGCAATTGTCAGTCTTTAACTATGGCTTAGTGCTGCTGTCTGACTTAAGGCTGTGTAAAGTTGGAGATTTATAAATGCAGGTATTTTGTTTTCCCATCATTTTTCTTTACTGGTGTTAAAGCACTTTGTAAGTACTATAATGTCAATCTTCTTATTCTGGAGTATTTTGTTAGTTGGGTAATTATTCCAGGAAGTGTTTTAAAATATAAAATCAATTTCAATTTCTTGTCTTGAAATTGTCATCCCTAGAAGGAGAAATTTTGTTAAGCTGCCTTGTAAGGAGAGTCTGAATTCACTTCACTCATGAAGATAATGGTGCAGTGTCAGAGTGTATCTATTTCTAATTGACTTTAAAATCAAAATTGATTAATTTGACTTAGGATTTAGAAAAATACCAGTAGGAAAGGATAGATTACTTCCTGTTATCTACAGAGGAAATTAATGAACCCTTCAGGTTGGCGAGAAACTATTATTATTTCCAAGTAATCTAATTAAAGGGTGTAACAAAGACATGTGGCTATTTAATTAAGTGTTTTATTACTCAGTTGCTCTACAGCATCTAACATGATGCATAATCAGAAGTGGGAGGGAGTGATTAGGTGTCTTGAGAACGGAAATGACACAACCAAGACATGTAGATATTTTAAAAGAAGGAAAAGCTACTGGGAAAATTGTGCCTCTCTTCCCCACACAAAAGACTGAAGATTATTTTTCCCTGGGAGTGAAGAACACGACACTGTAAATGTGCTGGGGATTTTCAAAAGCAGACATGAGATGTTGGTGCCAGGAAAGGTAAAACACACCAGACAGCGCTTAACTGGTGGATCAGCTCTTGTCTCCACTGGGCCCTTGCAAGCAGAGTCAGCTGGGCCCGTGGGAGGCACCACAGCAGATCTGCAGCATGTCCACAGGCACCACTTGGATCCCATCACAGCTTTGCCCTCTGGATGATGCACTGAGGATGCACGATGGGAGCAGATGCTCAGTCTCAGTGTGAGTTGAATGCCTGCTTCTGCCAGGCTCTTTGAGAAGAGTTTTTGACATGCAGATGTTTGTAGAGACAGAACTTTTTGTTTAGACCCAGGTTTATTCCCCGTCCCACCCTGATCACCTCCCTCATTTATACAGTTGTGAATTATCTACATCTGAAAGGCTGACTCATCCGCTGAGCGGTTTGCCGCTTTGCAAATTGCTCTGGTATAAATCAGCTTGTGTTTCAGAGCAGAACAGGTGTTGATAAAAAGCCATGTAATGTCAAAACTAATACAAAGGGAGGAGGTATGGTTTAAATACCTGGAGCTTGATCCAAATCCAAATAAAGCTAATCAACTGGTTTCCATTAATAATTCTTTAATAGTCCTTATCAGCTTTAGGGGTCTGTACCTTTCTTACCTTGTGTAGCACCTCATAACAGATACCTGAATGTCCTTCGCTAAAAATTAAAGCTCCATGCAAACTATCAATTCTGATGAGTGAGAGGTGGAGTTGTGTATTTCACTGCATTCCTCTGTCCCTTGGAACTGCAGCATTACACCTGTGAATTCTGAACAAAGCCTGTGGTCTTGGCCTTACAGTCCAGGTTTAGGAGATCCCTGGCTGAGCAGAAATCTTTCTCATTCACTCGATTTCTTTAATCCAGGCTTTTTTATGCTCAGTGTGCAGGAACTGGGCAATGAATTGCAATCTGAGGGTGAGTAACAGCAGGGGCAGGAAGGTTGCTGTACCAGTCCCATCACATGCCATTAACATACCAGGTGCAGTGCTCATGATTTCCCAGACTGGATTAAGGGAGAATTTACTTGGTTAAACTTGCTCTGCAAGGTCCAGGGTTTGGTCCTCAGTTGATGCTCTGTGCATTCTTGCTATGACTGGAGAGGGAGGAGAAGATAATGCACTTGACTTACCACCAACTCAGAGCCTGGAGCTCTCAGAGACTGAACCAGCCTCTTGTATAACAGGCTGACCCCAGGGTTCCCATAAGGAACAATATGTTCTGGTTTTCCTCTTGTTGAGGCTAGAAGGAAACTAACAGGCAAGAGGTAGTAAAATTAGTCCAAGCTTCCCTTCACACCACTTCATTTATCTTCTGAGTCTTGCTTCAGTTTCTGCCTGTACTGGGTGTACACACAGTATGTTCATGAGTAAAAAATTTCTTGTGTTCTTGAACCCACGGACTAGCTATGCTCCTCCCAAAAGGCAACAGCTCAATCATACCCAACTTTTGAATGTTGCTTGCCCTCATTCCCAGGGAAGCAAAATGAAGGTTCTCTCTGCCCTCTGTTGGGCAGTTCATGGTGGGAAAGGATGGTACCATTATAACATCAGGACCTGGCATGGTGCAGAAGCCTTTATGGAGGACAGGATGGAAGAAAGTCAGCTGCAGTAAAACTGGAATGTATTAAAATTAATATCACTGGGGCAAGTGGTATACTCATCATGATACAAATGCTTGCTACAGTAATATAAACATTTCTGTAGATGGCGAAAATGTTAACTGAACTGCATCCCAGCCATTCTGCACTGCTGGCTAGGACCCTCACAAGTGTGAGGCTACAGACAAAGCACTTTGCTTAGAAGACACCAGTGATGGCCTCACTGGTATCTTCACTGGGCACCTTGTGACATTCGCCATGGTGTGATCTAACTGGATCATCTAACACTACATGTGTCCCTCTGTACAGAACAGCTGTGCTGGCTGGAACAGCAGTTAGACACCTCCTCTTCCATCTGCATCATACACCATGAGATTCTTCTTCACTCCTCACCAAACCACTATGCAGGGTAGAACAACACTGGTTTCCTAACCAGGGTCTCCTGAAGGCCATGACCACAATATTGTAGTGCCCAAAAAGCAGAACTGAACTTGTGTTTGCAAATGTGCATCTGAGTTTGTGGAAGGGTGAAATCATTGCAGTTTGCATGCAAAGGCAACCTGAAGTACAGAATATAGCATAATGTGATTTTTTTTCTCTGTGGGTACCACTTTGAGACATGCAGGGAATGCTTTGTCAGAGTATTTGGAATTGTGCTATGTTTACTGAGGTCAGTGATATACTCTGGACTTTGGTCCGCACAGCCTGACAGAACATGGATCAAGAAATAGGAAAGAGCAGAGGACCCTTGTCATTGATGCTTGGAAAATGAGTATGAAATTAAGGATCACTGCAAAGCCTATCCTAGGGGCTGAGGCAGCGCCACAAGGGATTGATGTGCTTTGGGGTGATAGAACCCTGTTCTCCATGCTCACACAACACTGCATTAATTGCCAGATCATCCTTGCCACTCTTTGGTGCCCATCTTCCTGCCTGCTGTAATAAATTAAATCTATTATGTTAGGGGTTGTTGGCTGGAGACAGAAATGACACAACTTACCGAGATTCATCAACAAACAGCCAAGAGTTTATTACGGTTGCTCTTTTTATAGGGGATTTGAATTTCCCAGGTTTAGACAGCTGATTGTTCTGGGTCTTAATACTCCCCAGCACCTTGACCAATGACATGTTTGCACTTAGGATCCACTGGGGTTGGCTGAGGGTCCTTTACATGAGTTCAAATCCATACTATCATCGCTCACCCAGGGACTTGTTTATTGAATTAGAAGAACCAAATTGGGTTTCTTATTATGGACAGGTTTATCTGTCCTGCTATGAACCAGCTGTACTGTGACAGAAATCCTGTAAACAACAGCCTCATTTTCTGTGTGTTTCTAATTACACTCATGTAGATCCTCCTAGTGTCCTGTCAAGTGAAAAACCTGTTGAACAAATAATTATTTTTATAATAAAAAATCAGATTGCACAAAATCCTTCTCATAATGTTTATAGGATATAAATTGTCCTAATCCATCCACTAGCTGGCTTCGTATGGAACACCTGTGTCAATATCACCTGCATTGCAGAGGCTCAGACTGATGTTTTCCTCTTGGTCTTGATATCTACAGCACTTCCTAGCCATACCAGTAAGCCTGGGGTGCAGGGGTGTTTAAAATATACTTCTGAAGAAATGTCATATTCTTAATTTTAAAGCAATGTGACTTTTCCCCCTGAGTTCCACAGCATTTCAGTGACTGTGAAATATGTAAATTTACATCTCAGAACTTCCCTGCTTGAACTCCTAAAGTAAATGAAACAGTCACAGGATATAAAATATGAATAACATTCTGTTATTGTGTCATGGACTCTGTTGGGTAATAGGGTTCTGTACTCTTCTTTTTCCTGTCCTTTTTCATTACATCGTGTTCTCTTCCCTTCATGACTATCTTGTGCCACCTGGTGTCCCAAATTCACCAGTGGCAGCAACAATGAAAGGACCAGTATACATAGGAGCCGTCAAGGCATGAAATTATGTGAAAACATAGTAAAATACTGTGTGCCATGAGGTATTAAACTCCTAAATTAGAGGGTCAGAATGAACCATGCAGTTAGAGTGCCTTCTCCTTAAACATTCCTTATGCACCCAGAAACCACTGAGAATGTTTTGTGAATGTGAATGCCAAAGGAGAGCATGACCCAACACTATCATGACCAAAGAGATCCTTTGTTGTAGAAGTTTTTCCACTGCCTATAATGCATCCAATGGGATTTGTGGAGCTGGCAGGGCCCCAGATCTCCTGTTCACACTATAGAGCACGTATCTCACTACTTACAGCTACCTGTGCAGCCAGGCCGAGCACAGAGCTCCAGGAGCATTCTTAAAACACAGACTACCTTGGCTGCCCAATACTATTGCTGTGTTTTTTTAACATACCCAGAAAATTCTTGAAAACATTTCTCTGTTCCAGATACTTCTGTTCTTGTACCAAAGCTGCAAAACTAACAATGCTCCAAGCCACAAAGGAGACAAGGGGAGACAGCCGATGAGCAAGAGCCAGGACAAATAACTTCTGCTGTGCTGTTGTCTCTACAACAAACTTTAATACTCTGGAATTACTCACTTTTACCCACAGAGCTGCTTACAGGTACCTTGGGGAAAGCTTTAAAGCAGAAGAGTTGCTATAAATCCCTTTTGTCCTGCTAACTTGACAACACTCCCTCTCCCCCCAAATATTTTTGACTGTTATGTCCTTAGAAAAGGGATTTACACATAACACAGCAATTACTCAGGAATCCAGATGTGTGGAAGAGAAGAAGACATGCAACTGTGATTATTCTTCAGCTGGGGTTTCACCATGTCGTCAAAGAAAATAGTCCAGTGCAGGGTGGTAACGTCTCCCATCAGTCTGACAGGAGAGACATCATCCCTTCCACCTCAAAGAGCAGAGGTAAAAATGCCATTTATTTTCAGTGCCTAAATCAAACACTTGGAGAATTGATCTGTTAGAAAGAGTCATGAAAGCAAACAAGTTTCCTTCCGGTAGCTGNCAATTACTCAGGAATCCAGATGTGTGGAAGAGAAGAAGACATGCAACTGTGATTATTCTTCAGCTGGGGTTTCACCATGTCGTCAAAGAAAATAGTCCAGTGCAGGGTGGTAACGTCTCCCATCAGTCTGACAGGAGAGACATCATCCCTTCCACCTCAAAGAGCAGAGGTAAAAATGCCATTTATTTTCAGTGCCTAAATCAAACACTTGGAGAATTGATCTGTTATAAAGAGTCATGAAAGCAAACAAGTTTCCTTCCGGTAGCTGTGGAAGAGTGCAAAAGGGTCCAGCATTCATAATTTTTCTAGAATTTATAATTTTTTTCCGAATCCTCTGTTCTGTATCTACAAATTCCCAAATTCTCCACACAGTCAGATCTGTGCCCTCAGCCTTCAACACCAGATATCCTGAGTGTCCCACAAATGCTGCAAACAAAGGCCCACAATGTCTTATTCATCACTTTATCCAGGCTTTCTCCAAGCAAAGCCAAGGGTAAATAGGAGCACAAAATACAGAGAAGGACAACAGTTCTGACAGTAAATTGCAGCTTTAACTGAGGTAGGGCAGGGCAGGAGGAGTTATCCACTGTGTTCTTATTAGAATCATCCCCCTTCATCTGCTGAGTACTACCTGGACAAATAGAAGCTGTTCAGTGGAAAGAGGCTT
>VZUA01046181.1:0-27329 GCA_013401035.1 Horornis vulcanius
TTTTTTTGAGTAATTGCAGTTTTGTTAAGCAGGACAGGCTGGGGATGTGCAGCACACATAGCAGGCACCAGGCACTGCTGGCAGCCCTGCACAGAGGAAGCTGGGCAGATGCCAGGAGAGGAGGATATCAGACCCAAAATACAGCACTGATTTTCTGACATTTCTGTCCCTACAGCACTTTCATCACTGAAATCCACATCGTGAAGGATGTGCAGGGAGGAAAGCCCCAGCTATATGTTATGGAAAATGCAGGTGGAATTTTTTTTTATTTTTTTGGGGGGGTTTTGCTAGTCTGGATTTCTTCAGTCATCATTAATCTCTGCTTACACAGGCATGTGGAAAGGCAATCCATTCCCAGTGCTGTTGAACTGGAAACCTGGAGGCCACACTGTGCCATCTTGGCTTGCTGACTCGCCACTCGTCCTTCCATCCACAACCTGCCAAGCGCTCCGTGAAGTCCAAGGGAGCGCTGCTTTCATCAAGAATGAGTCAAGTGGAGAAAACAAACTAAACACCCAATGCCAGGCCAACTGGGGACTCTTTGGGGAGGATTCTCATAATTTGGGAAGCTTTTCCTCCTCTGTGGACGTAGCCATGCTTGACTCAAGTCATATTTTACTCAAGTGTGGCTTTCAGGTATGGCAGTGGTGTGGGTGTGAGAATAAAAATGTGAACTCTTCTGTGCAGCACCCAATTGCTTCACTGTCACAGTGCAAAACCTACTCAGCTTTGATAGCACAAATAATACATTCCAGGCATAATAAAGCCCTTTATTACTGATGGGAACATGAATAATTAAAGAAAAAAAAAGCTGAACTTTTCCCTGCACCATTGTATTCATGCCAGCAGCTGGGCACATGCAAAGCAACTAAAAGCACCTCTCCTCATCAGCTTCCTCGAGACATTTTTAAGCTGCAGTAATGCAACTCTCCCATCACACTAAGCTTTATTGGTTCAGTGTAAGAAACTAAGAAACTTCACTGGAGACCAGATTATGCTGGTTGCAAAAGCAGGGGGGGTTCTTCTGCTCTTCCAGCCCATTATCTCCTCCGTAGTGTCTTGATCAGCTTTCTTACACACAGCCCCAGATTCTGCTGAGACCCACAGATTGCTTTTTTGGCTGCCAAATTCCCATAACCCTTCTATTTTTATATTTTAAAAGAGCTTAAAACCCTCCATCCTCTTTGGATGTGTCTTTAAAATTGACCAGTACTGGGAGGATTTCATGTATATCCGAAGGCTTAGAAGAAGATGTTACCTCTACTGAGCTTCTAGTTTTACAGTCAACAGACATGAAAAGCCCAGCGGGGATAAAAGGAACTTAACCAGTTCAGTCTAATGCATATAAATCTACCTAAGAGCTCAAGGCACTGCAAGTACTCAATGCACTACATTTATCTGAGTCTAAGATACAGAAATGGGTCTTCAGCCCACATGCCACATGTCCCATTTTGATGCCAAGTTAATATGAATTAAGAGACTGAGATGAATAAACAAGGTCAGTCTGGGCTGGGCCAAGTTGAATCAATGTAAAATAATTGTCAGTATTTTCTGTCAGCAACGCTGGTTTATCTTGGCTCAGGATTCTCGGTGCTATAGATTATAAAATGTTTTCAGTGGAACAGTTGGCAGACATTTTATTGATTTTTCTTTGTTTTGTGAATGCTGGAAAAATTTCCATTAAGTATACACGCCATTCATGTGATGAAGCCAAATTGCTTTTTCAAACTTTTCTTTCTTCAAGTGTGCTAATGCGTTAATACATTAGCAATCTAATTTAATCAAGAGGACCTTTGTCTGGAATCAAGAGGCCATGGAGCACACCTTGATGCATCTTGAGCACTCACGGGCTAAGAAGAGTTAATTTTGTGTTTTCAAGGTGCAGGATGCACGCTGACTGATTAATTTGCCCCTCTGAATTATCTCAGCTCTCCAGATGTAGAAATTGAGAGTGCAACTTTGCACAAAGCCATCTATATCTGCCTGCTGTTGCACTCTTGAGGGACATGAAGCTCCTGGGCTGAGCAGTGGTGAAGAATGAGAAGGAAGAGAAGGAAAGAGAGGGAAAAAGAGGGAAGGTTGCAGCAACCAGGCAGGAGCAGCATTGGATCCAACTGAGCTGCTGGATCCCACTTCTGACATGAATTTCCTCCACCACATCGCCACATCCCTGCATCACACCTATTAATAGAGTTAATTTAGAACTGAAGACTGCTCAGGCAGACAGAGCAGCTGGTAGGATTACACCTGGACCTGGCAGACGTTATTCCTCAACCTATATTCCTGCTATTTTAAGGCTGGGTTTGCTTCCTGGTTAAGGAGGACTTTTGAAAAAGCTGGAAGCCATAATGGTGATATTTTAACTGCACAGAACAGTCAAGTAGGAGTAGGAAAGCCATTTAATGTTGGTTTTTTTATGTGACCCACAAAAGGGGATGCTGTGGGATGCCTCTAATTCCCTCCCTCTATGCTGATTTAATAACCAGCACACAGATCTGAAAGATGCTGTTAGAACTTCCTAATGTTTGGTCAACGATGCTACAGATTCAAAATATACAGACAGGCTCATGAGCTTCAATAAAAACTTTGTAGAGAAGAAGGAATGTGTGTATTTATAAGTACATAATCAAGAAATTTTTTATGATAAAAATCATTTTTTGCCTTCTCTCCTAATCACTTGTGTTGAAATAATAGATAGCCTAATTAAAATGGGAGTAGTTCTGGTTTGGGGGAATGGGGACTAGGTAGATGGATAATGAGCTAAAACCCCCTCCAACCCAGCTTCACACACATCCTGACCCTGCCAACAAATGGGAGATATTTAAGGCCACAAAACATTATGGCAAGGAGAGAGAATGACACAGTGATGGGGAGGAAACCCACACTGCAGCTACCAAGGGCAGTGGCAGAGCAGTGAGTGCAGTCACAGCTCCGTGTGACTCTGGTGCCAGCCTCTGACATGGTCACAGGCACTCAGTGGTTGACTCATCCAGAAATAAGCTGTCTCACAGGCAGTCACTCAGCCCCTTTGTGTGGCTGAGAGGATCAGCATGCTACCTTGGTCCTCTGAACAACAGCAGCCAAAATATTTTCCTCCAGTAGAGGCTTCTGCTGCAGGGTTATGCTGATCAAAACCTTCTCACAAACAGATAACAAGAATAATGGGAGGACAAGAACTTCCAGGCTAAAACACAGCTCTGACTTGGAAGGAGAGAATGGTCAATGCCAAATGTAAGCCAGAGGCGAGATCTTTATCTTAAAACATTATTCACTGGACTGTGCTTTGTTGGAGGTGTTAAACTGTCCTTTTTATGTTGGAGTGAAAGAAATCAGACAGGAAATGAAACTGTTTCCTGGAATGCTGTCCTGAAATCTTTACTGCCCATAGCTTTGTGTGTGTGTCTATGGCTCAGAAAGCTGACTACAGCTCTCCACTGGCAGCAACACCACTGCTGCTTCCATAAAACATCATGGAGTTAAAGCAAGAACAAGTTCTTAAAGAAATAAACCCTTGAGGTTGTTTCATGAATGATTATTTTGTTTTCAGCCTTTTCTGCCCATTTTCTGTCCCTGTTTTCATCCCAGATGAAGGCTTTCCTGGTTAAACAAAGGAGATGATGATGTGAAGAGTTAGCTGAAGTGACTTTTTAAATCACACAGCCTGAAAACTGGGCTTCAGTTACACATATGCAAATGTCAAACTCCCTGAATGGCATCAGAAACAAGGCTTATTTGATAAATGAAACGTGTCTGCTGCTACTCCTCACAGGGCCCTTGCTCGTGGCTTCTGCCTGATGTAACTCATGCCTCAGCTGTCCCAAGAGCTGAAATACAAGGAAGAAAGAAAAATGTGCTGCAGATGAGCTTCCAGAAAGCTGAGTGAAATGCAGATTTGGGACAGCACCTGGGACTGACAGGAGTGGTTGTGTTAGAAATGCAGTAATGTAGAAATTGGTGTGACTAGCTGGTACAAAGATGTAAAGCCAAGGCAAGGCAGATGACAAGGGACTCTGAAAGAGGAAAAACAGCCATTGGATGCTCTTGCTGAACAACTGCAAAGTCCTGGTGTGCTCTCTTACAGGACCTTAAAGAACCACTGCTGTCCAGAAGAAGCCAATTACAGACCCAGAAATCTCTGGTAATGCTGGAGTTTCTGGGACAGAGAGATGAAACACTGCAGTGACTGCAGAACAGAGAACAGCCCTATTTGTGTAGGGTCCCAACACCTAAACTTCCTTGCTTTACAGAGATTTCTTCACATGAAGAAGGCTGATGCAGGCTTGCCAGCAGATGCATTGCAGAGGAGCAACTCTGTGAAACTGGAGGCAAACCAAGCCACAGTGGGTGCTCGTAACCACCTGGGGTTTTCTTTAAGCACAGGGAAGAAGCTGTTGGAGTCACCTGTGCCTCAGCAGGTGACCTTCCCAGCTGGCTGGTGTTGTCACAGGGAGTGCCATCGAAACCTAAATTCTTGTTGGCAGGCTTCAAGCAGCTGTGGCCAGCCAGGAGAGGTGTGAGAAGTTTTCTTCCGTGGTTTTGTGAGAGGTCACCAAAAATCTCCGGCCTCTCCCGGCGGAGGTCAGAGGCATCTCCAGGTGTCCACAGGAGCTGCTGCACGGGTGGGAGCTTGCTTTATGCTCTCCATTGGGAAATGCCAGCCGTTTATGCAGCTCTGGAGATTGCAAGGAACAGCTCCTGAGGCTCAGCAACTCCTGGTGACCCAGCTGGGTAGGTGCAGGCAGACGTGGTCAGGTGGGGAGCCCAGGAGTTGGGGCCAAAGCTCTCAGCCTCTCTCCTGGGACGCCTGACGAAGGCAGAGGTGGGACTGCCAGAGATGTGTGAGTCACAGCAAGCTCTGAGAGGGAAGAGGAGAGCAGGAGGGAGGGAGGACAGCGTGTTTATACCTTGGGATCAGAGGCGTGTTGGGATTAGTCTCAGCTCTGGTGCGCTGCTCCTTTTATTGGAGCCCTCTGGAGACAACGCAGCCTCCAGCATGGAGACTGTCTTTGTAACTTGCCCATATCAGTACAGTGGTATCTTCATCCCAAAGGTGAAGAAGGAATAAGTGTGCACTTTATTTTTAAAGTCAGGCCCACCTCCCAACCCATTAGATGGCTCTGAAAGCTCTAAAGTGTATCCTAAAAGTTGTAGGCAATGCATAAAAAAAAATACTTCCCTCGTGGTGTGCAGAAGGTAAAATGAATTTAACCCTGAATACTGAAAAAGCTTAATGTTTCCATGTGAGGGGAGACAGAAAACTAGCTGATACACAGATTTCCAGAGAAGGAAATGTGTGTTTTGCCCACATGAACTGTGTGTTCAGCACGGTTATGTACAAATGGCTGGGATGAAAGCAATGTGGAGCTTCAACATCATCCACCAGATTTACTAAAAGCATTCCTACAGACAGTAGGCACAGAAAATAAAAATAAGTCTATATACTACACATTTATATGCTCCCTGGGAACAAACAACTGCTAATTTCTTTCCTATCAAGAATGTACAAAGAAAACTAACAAGAAACAAATGCTTTTTGAATCTTTGCAGAAGAACTGTTTCTTTTTAACTCCCTATCCCTTGCAAGGTGATGTGCAGGTTCACTAGCAATGAAAGTGTTGGAAAAAATCCCAGTTATCAGAGCTGTTGTTTCTCTCATAGTTAATTTCAAGGTTTTAATCAGCTTCAGAAGAAGGGAACTCTCAAAAGATCTTCCGTGGGATTTTGATTACAGGCTAGTGATGTGCTTACAGAAATCTGTAAAGATCATCTCAGGTTTTGTAAAATTCTGTTCTCTCAAATATTTAATTTGCTGCAAATAATTGCTGTATTTCTCTTTCCTCTGCATTCGACAAGCAAGGCTGCCTTTGCCCAGATGAATTAATTTGAAAATGGTTGTGTTAAAAGCTTGCAAACTCTCTGTGTTTCTGGAGATTTCTTTGCATCTGTGCTGTGTCCTCTGGCCTTCCGGCTTTTTCTTAGTGTGTTGATGTTTGATTGTGTTTACCACCACGATGCAGACAACCACTGCAGCTGTCAGGAAGGTTCAGAGTATCAAACACACATTTTGAAGCAGTTCACAACTCACCTGTGGGAGCAGCTCTGCGCTGGTGGTCTGTCAGCAGGGCCTCCCTGCTCTGGAGATTGGCCAGTGAAAGCTTCACAAGATGGATCTTCTTCGTCTGACTGCCCCAGAAGTTCTGTTAAGATGAATCAAGACATGGTATCACCCTTACTTCATCTGAAAGTACCAACCAAGCTGCCAGCTCTTTGCCTTGGATGCCCATAAGGACGAGGGTGTCCTCTCTTGCAAGGGATCAACCTGAATGGAAACCCACACGCTCCCACAGCTCTCACCCTTGGCTTTTCCCCTGGAAAAGGAGGCCAAGCACCCAATGAAAAAGAAGAAACAGGTCCAAGAGTTTTTGAAAGACAGAGACTGAGCGTGTTTTGGCTGTAGTTAGCAAGGGGGAAATGCCTTCTCTAAACTGTCAGCTACAGAAGGTCCAGCTGGCTGCCCAAGGCTGCTGCACGAGCATTTCCCTGTTGCCACAGGGATCAAAGTCTTAACAACTGGACTAATTCCCCAGAGGGGTATGGGTAACTCCTTCCTTTAAAAATAAAGATTTCCCTCAGCTTTGTTTTAAAATATTGTGGTTCACAATCAAGACCTGAAGTCCTCAGAGGGTGAAGCATGGGCATTCAGTTCACAAGTTCCAGTCTGAGCCCCGTGGTAAGGGAAGTTGTTTAAAAATATCTGAACCACTTAAAAATACAGAGGAAGAATTGCATATTCCAGGTGTGAGACTTAAATACATAAAAAATTCAATCAAACCACAGGCTAGCAGAGTTTGGATTAAGGGAAAAATATCTCGTTACAGATAAAGTCTTTAAAAGATTTTTCTCAAAATCATAAGACCTTTTTGCTTTTTTTCCCCCCTCTTCTAATTCTGTTCTTCTCCCCTTGTTCTCTGCCTTCTTGGATCCTGTGTAAGCTGATCTGCATGATAAAAATCCAAGTCCTAAAAATCCAAGTCCTAAAAATCCACTGCTATGGGATTGCTGTGGACTATTCCCACTCTTCATGCCACCTAAATGTTACTGGTGGTGTGAGGGAGGGTGAAGTGTGGCAAGGTTTGGCTTCCCCAGGTAGCTGATGTCTGTCTGTGCTGCTGGTTCCCACATGCAATGTGGGGAATGGTTGAAAATGACCACACCTCAAGCATGCACACCACACTACAATAAATAAAGGTGCTAAATAAATCAGCACTGCTGCAATTTCCATCTTGAATAATAATAATTAAAAAAAAATCCAAAGAGAAATAAAAGCAGTATGGGCAATGCTTTAAATCTCAGAAACTCAAATCTAGAGCAAGTAAGGGAGGTTTCTCTGGAAGTTTCTTGGAGTCTTGCAAGAATGAGAAGCCACGAGGAGAGGAACAGTACTGAGAACTTATAAAGGTTCATGAGAAGCTGCTTCTCAAAGCCATGAAGAGCTCTGGGAAAGGACTTAGACAAAATTCCTGTTGATGGAAAAAAAAAATAACTAGGCAAAATCCACTGCAGGTCTTGTGGGACAAACTTTGACAGAGTCTGGTTTGGAACACAGCTCTCACTGCTGTGCTCCCACCTGGAACTGAGCCTTTGGTCCTGAAGAACCTCCCTCTTCACTTGGCCAGAGTTTGTTAAGAAACAGAATGTTAAACCTTTGAATTTGCAAGATGTCAAAGCTCAGATGTACAGTGTGAGTCAAGAATCCATAATTAATTTTTCTTTTCTCTTTTTTCTTTTTCCACTCAGCAACATCCAAGGCCTACACAGCTGACTCCCTTAAAGCTACAAACTTCCACCAATGTATGAAGTCCATGACTTCTCCTGAGGCTGACCCAGCTCCAAAGAGTGGGGACACTTCAGAACACAAAACCCTGAGAGATGCTGAAAGAGGAGTGTGTATTGAGAAAAGAAACAAATTAGAATTGGCTCAGCTTTTTCTTGATCTCTCTCCATCACACTCTTGGTCTGTGTTTTCTTGTCCCTGCTGAGAAGCAGCACTGGGTAAATCCCAGTCCTCACATCAACCACTTCAGTGTAACTCATTTAGGTGCCGCAGGTGGTACCCAGCAGCTTTTTAACGTGGAGGGAGCTAAAATTTGGATGTATAGTCCTTGTGTGCCATAATTCCAACATATGAATGCTATGAGGAATAAATTATAGCATGGCCAGTGACTGATATTTTGTGCTGTGGATGTAGCACAGCTACACCTTGTTAAATAATGCTGCTGGATCCATGGGAACCTCAGGGAAAACAGGAGCAGTCTGTCACCTGCAAGCACAAAAGCAGGGGAAGAGCAGGGCTCTTACCCACAGGAGTGCAAAAAGATTTCTCTGCACTTTCATATCTAAAATAAATATCTGGAACTGACCTCAAGTTATGAGCATTGAACCTATTGTGGTCTGGGGATACAGCTGCAGCGTGGAGCATCAGATGCCAGGAGTGGTTCAAAGCCACAAAACCATCAGATACGAGCCAGAGAGTAAAGAAATAAATATTTTTGTTGTGGGACATGGACGCTGCTCCCTGTGAGAAGTGCTAAAGCAGGAAAAACAAATGCACCAGGAACACTGTTTAAACAACACAGCCCTTCCCAAACTAGAGGCAACACATCTCACTTTTAATTAAGAAGGGAAGGATTTTGGCAGCAATGCCACAGAGCTGGGAGAGGGTGGTGGTCCTGACATCCAGACAAGGGATTTGGCAAGGGTTTGGTGCTTGATAGAGACCTGACTTTGTGCTGGAGACATCATAAGTTTCACCTAAGATTTGGTATTCAGGCAATCTGAGATACTCCTTTGCCTTATTGCACAATAAACCCTTGCTGCTTAAATTGTAAATTACTATTTGCTGAACATGCTTAATCTGGGGATTTCAATCTGAGTTTGAATTTCCAAAACTTTGAGAGTTGGTGTTGTGCTAATGTTGTGGTCTCACCACTAAAGCAATTTATCAGATGCAATGGTATGAATCTTTGGTGCTAACAATATTTTTAAAAAATCCCATTTGTCGTGATCAATACTGGGATAGCATCTCGTACACCCAAGCATACAATGACAATATTCTACATTTCCAAAATTCAGTGGTAATTGCTATTGCTCCACCTCATGCCTGTCTGGAAGAGCCAAATATCTTTCTTTACAAGTCCACTGAAAGTTCTGTGCTGTAATGAGCAGGATGCTCTCTAGGTAATGCATGCAGGTGATGAGATATCCCTCCTTGCCTGCTCACACATCTGTCATTATTTAACCATATCTATTCTCTTTTGAATCTGTGTCTGCAAATCAGAAGCTGTTTCCATTCTCCAGGATCCTGCCTTGGACTTTCAGGGGATAAAAATGCATTTCAAAACGTGCAAATCCGTGGTAAAACGAAAATCTCCTTTTAATATTGTTTGCAAAATTGACAGCTCTACTTAAGAGCAGCCATTAAATTATTTACAAAGTCGCAGCTGCTCTTGTAGCAGCCTTTTTTTGGGCGTGAAAAATAAACGAGTTGATAAGTGAGAGATAAGGCGTTTGACTTCCTCTTTGTGTGCCCGGCATGGTGCTCAGAGCCAATTCTGTACAATCTGATGTTTACAGAGCAATCCTCCTGCACGACCTCCTTAGGCAACAGGGACACAAGAAGCCTTTAAAACGCTGAAGCAAGCATTTAATCAGAACTCTTCATGCTGATCTCTGAAAAAAAAATTCAATAAGTTCAAAAAATGCAACTCCTTCTAAAGATAATTTTTTTTTTTTTTTTTTTTTAATCAGAACTGCCCATTTTAAAGCAGTGTAAGGAGGACTAATATTCCCTAGGTGAAGACTTTTANAAACAAATTAAGGGTCTGAAGAAATGCAAATATTTAATTCAAGTAATTGCTGTAAAACCATGGAGTTTACTAACAATTACACTTTTTTCTTTTAGGCATTTAAACAAATTATTTTTGTTGAATAGCTAATTCTATGTAAATAAATTCCTATCTCCTCTTATTATGCAATAACTTGATTTTTAAAATTAAAGTGGTTATTTTTACCTGTTGAATTCAAGCTCTCATGATTTTATAAGGTTTTGGGGATTTTTTTTTAAAGGCAAATAACAGCTGCAGAAGGCCTGAGATTGAGCATGATTTCACACACTATCAAGTTGTGGTAACCTAATTCTATCCCAGGTTTTCTCAAACTACATGAAGTTATTTTTAAAGCCACTGCATCAAATTCTTCTGATATCAAAATCAGTGGCAACTTCCATTGTTGATTTGAGTGTGGTCAGCTCTTTTTTTTCTGGCTACAATTGTTCTCCTGAAATCATCTTTCTAAATTAACATATTCTAATAAAATCATTTCGTTTCAACAAATTCCTGCAGGGAAACCACAGAGCTTTGTTTGTGAGTGTGGAAAAATGTAATTCTAAACTTCTTTGCTTCTTCTGGGCTAGTTTTCCGTGGATTTTTATTTTTAGGTTATTTTGGTGTTGCTTTGTTAATTCCCAAGGCTGACACGTTTGCATTTGACAAATACAAATTGGTCAAAATATTGGTTTTGTAGTACTTCTAAAACTCATCATGGAGAACAGCTGTTACTGTTTGACAGAGCTGGATAAGATTATTCCTGAAATTAAATCTGAATATCTCACAGTTCTGTTGTTTAACAACTTGATGCCTGAGGAGATAAAGCACTTCAACCACTAGAAGTGGTAGAATCAATCCTTAAAAGCAGCATACCATGCCATTATTTCACTAGTTGGGTAGGAGGGGTATTAGCAGCAGAAAAACTGTTTTAGTGGGTGTGCCAGGAAATTTAAGAATTAATATAAAAGTTGAGTGGCAAAAGTGAAGAAGTAGCTAACATTTATGAACAACTGCTTTGGTTTTGTGTTTCTTTTTTTTTTTTTGTAGTGTAGACAGTTATACTTAGAAGTTTTTCTGCAGCTTGCTGTGAAACCTGCTTTTAAAACTTTCTGCAAATAGAAATGCTGAGTCTTTGCTAGCATTGGCTGAGATTTACATCTCTACTACTCATTTGCTCTGCTAAAATCAGACACAAAATTAACCTAACCACTATACAGCCTGAATAGTTCATTTTATATCTCCCTGGAGCCTAGGTAATCACGTTCCTTAGGAACTACCCCAGCAGTGCCAATATTAATTAATTAAAAAAAAAAAAAAAGAAAAAGAAAAAAAGAAAAAAAGGAAGGTGTGTGTCTTAGAGGGTGATTCAGATGTGGGATCTAAGCCGTGGTGAGTCTCCAGCTGGAAGAGACTGAAGGACCAAGGATTTGCTTCAATTCCAGGTCGTCTCACTTCAAAGGCTTGCCTGGTGTCTCAGCAATCGAGATGCTGCACCTCGAGATGTTATCGGGTCTCCCAGCCCGTGTGAAGCCTGCCAGGCAGTCCTGGCAGTGGGAGGGTGGTTCTCCCCTCCCTGAGGATCCCTGTGGAGGGCTGGAGTGCCAGGATGAGCAACCGAGGGATGCTGCTCAGCAATCCCAGCTGGCACAGGAGGGAGGACAGCGCTGTGACAACGCCTTTGGTAAGTGATGCTTTAGACATCGTCTTTGTTTTTCTTTGTTTTGGTTTTAATTTTTTTTCCTTTTATCGTTTTCATTTTAGGCCATTCTCTAGAAACAACTGCTCCAAAACAAAGCTGCTGGCGAGCAGAGGCATTCCCATTTTTTTTTTTTTGGGGAAGGGGCGAAGGGCAGCAGCGGTGGAAAATGTGGGCGTGTGCTCCCGAGCATCCCGGCAGAGAGCACTCAGGGAAGATCTCATTATTCGCAAGGGATGCTCCAGAGACTCCACGGAGGCAAAAGCGCCTCTGGCATTGCAAGCCCCAACCCACAGCGGGCGAAGGAACCTGCGTGTTCCTTCAGCTGCTCTCCGTGACGCCCGTGCATGGGGCACACCCTCGGCTTGGCACTTCCAGCCCAGGGATTCGGCTCCTCCTCTCCTGCCTTCTGCCCTCCAGGCATCCAGAGCAGGGAAGTGCCGGCCAGACCGGGGGCAGGTAGGCTCCGGGGAGGAGAAAACCATTTCAAGGGGTTAATTGAAAAAGACAAATCTGCAAACAGGAGATGCAGAATGGGAGCCCGTGAATGGATGAGCGCTGCCAGCTGGAAGCTGGCCAAACTGATAAAGCAGAAAAGAAATTGAGGGTTAAATGTTTTGGATGCTGCAGGCTTGGAGTTCAAAGAGGAGCTCAAGGAAACTCCCAGCCACCGAGTCCGTACAAAGAGGCTCTAGGCAAACACAAGGCTTCTGCTGGACAGCTTTATCCTAAACAGTTTCCAAAAGGCAGTGGTTCAAATGAATGGTTAAGGGATATCTTTCAGCATCTGGCAGCTCTTTTACAAGGAAAGATGATGCCCACAGGTGAGCTGTGGCTGGGGGGCAAAAGGAGTTGCTTTCCACAGGGAAGAGGATGAGAAGTGCATCTGCCCACGTTGGGTTGGAAGAACAATGTGTAACTGTGGGTGTATTTTCATTGCTAGGTAGGAAAGGCAGAAGGGAGCTGGTCCTCCAGGCCAGGAGGTGAGGGCAAGGCTGCAGGTCACTCTTCCTTCCCAGGAACACCAGCTCCTGTCCACATCAGGAGTGGAGTGCTGATGGCAACCCATTTCCCACCAGTTATATAAAGATGAAGGATTGAAATAGAAATTTTTGCCTAAATCCCAGGGATAAAAACATCTTGGATTTTTTTTTTTTAATTTTTCAAAAACAAAAAAATCTGGTTTAAATCGTTACTCGCTACTCTTTTCTGTGTGGTGGATTGGGAGCAGGAAAGCTGCCCTCTTCCACTGGATCAGGGAGCTGGACTCCAGAGGATGGGACGACTGGTGATGTGTTTCTCTGACAGAACACTCTCTGTGCCAGCCCCTTCCCTCGAGGTTTGGTGTCAAGGACCCTGAGTTTCCCATATTGTCCCTCCCCTGTGCAAGCAGCCACCTTGGCACATCAGAAAGCCTTTTTTTTATTAATCAGGTCCTAGAGCAGGAACTGCATTTATGGATGGGAAAGCAGTATGCAGACTTTTTGAGCAGGTGCATAACTATGCCATAGCACTGGAGCAAGGCTAGAGTTCAAGAGTTAGGTAATTGTATCTCTCTCAAAAAGGAATTGCCTCAGACCAGTTAATTTGTCAAGATAACGAATTGCAGCAATTCTCCTCATTTGGAGCTGGGCCACTAACACTGATCTGAACTGTATTTAAACTCTTGATGACAGAGACTGAAAAAGATATTGCAATACTGGAGGTACAGGTTCCTAAAGCAAAACTGCATGTACAGCTGGAGCTGAGAGGCAGCAAGGGCATGCGAGTACACATCCTGCATATCCCTTAGATATGAAGAAATTCCCTGAGGCACCGACTCCGGTGCCTGGGCAGGCAGAGTTCATCTTGAATCTTTGGGAGTGATTGAGGTCCAGAAAGGAGAGTGTAGTGCCCATCAAGTCTCAGTTTCTGCAACATAACACGAGGAGAATTTTTACCTCCCCCTCTTCCAAATAAAGAAGCGTACCCCAAAAATGCTCATTTGAAGTTGTTGAAAGCTTTCTGGCAGCAGCAATAAAAAACCCCTCTGAGGACTGGTGCTGGGATTCCCATGGCATTGAGTTCTGTCATGTATGTCAAGTATGGTTTCTGCCATGTTTTTCTTTTCTGTGCCACAGCAGGCATGAACAAGTTTGGAGGAGAAGAAGAGCAGGAGGAAGCTTCAGTGAAAATGCAGGCTTAGGCCAGTGACTGTCCCATGTCTGATGAAAGTTAAGTAGGCAGCACCAGGTAAAATGAAATTATGTGTGTTCTTGTGCCAGATCTTCTCCTCTGGCTGCCAGGCATTCCTTCCTCCACAGGAGACACAAGGACCAGAATAAATCCTGAACATTGACTCAGGGGAACTGAAAGGAATCTCTGACTCCTGCCTTGCACTGGCACACCCTCTCCAAGAAAACAATGGATTGAAAACAAAATTGGCTGTGAACTCTGTGACTTTATCTGTGCCTTAAAAAGCATCAACATGAGAACTTAGATTATTTCTGAATATTTCTGCTCAATGGCCTACTTGGGAATGAAATGACTTTCTTTTTTTTATGTTATTCAGAATAATCATTCTCTACCTGTAGGTGCACTCAATTTAGAATAGCAAAGTGGCTTTTATTTTGGAATAAGTGCATCCACAGGCAGAGCTCTTTCCAAATAGCTAATCTGGTCATTGCCACATGTAAACAATTTATGTAAACATAAATTGATGAGGATGGTAAAGAACTCATGAAGGTATGGCCTGGGACTCCTTACTCAATTTGCAAGCACTTACTTAGACCTATCTTCCTCAGGGCTATTATGGTGATCAACAGACCTTACAGAGAGCTGGGCTCAATTTAAACAACGTAGTCATGTGTTTGAAAAAGAAATGAGCTTTTGAAAACTGCTGCCCCCCAAGTTCCAAGTCGATTTTACTTGGGCTGATCCTCACTTTTAAATATCTGTCAAGTGGTAATCTAGGATTTAGTGGATCTCAGAATTGCTGATTGCCCACAGGGCTGGGTCTGAGGCTGGTAGGGGGTGGAGGTGAAGCGTGTGCAGCCTCTTCTAGAGCAGCCAGTGGCTGGTAAAGGGTGACTCTGCACTGCCTGCAGCTGCTCTCCTGGCTTTGGCTAAAGCAGACACATCTTGCTGTGTGCAGAGAGCAAAGAGAGGCTTAAATGCTAAGGTGGAAAATTGTGGGAAGAGCTTTGCAAGGTGGGTTTTCGTCTTTGTGCGTCGTGTTGGGTGCTTGTCTCTCTTTTTTTCCTCAAGAAGAACAAGAATTCTTCTCTTGCTGCTGCTGGAGTGCTCCTGGGAGGGAAAGGTGCTCCTCAGACTGGAAATCTGGGCTGAGGCTGCTCTGTGTTTGCCATGGCTCAGTGCATGTGTCCACAGCAGCAAGAGCTATGTGGGAGATGCAAAGTGACCCAGATCAGCATTCCTAATTCCTGCAGCCATGCTGCCTGTCCTGTGCAACTGATGGGAAATAAATACCAGTCATGTTAGAGACTGACCTTGTTTTCTTGGAGAAACCCGTGTAAAAATGGATATAACAACACTCTTGACACTTACCTCACAGGATGTTGTGAAGCTTAATTAAATGTGTGCAAAAGCATTTTGAGATCCTTAGATGAAAGAAGTTTTTATAAATGCAAATTATAATAATTACGGCTAGTAACCACCATCAACTACTGAAACAATTAATTCAGGTTGCCACAGGCCATCACAACAACGTGTGCAAAGAGGAATCAGCCATTTAATGACATATACCTTGCGTGAGAACTCAAAGCCTTAAAAATACTGTAAACAAAGAGGAAAAAACTAGACACTCAGGGCTTGCCTCTGAGGGTGCCCTGGGTGGAAGTTTCCTCCATTGTTTCCATCACCTCAGTGTGATTTGTGCCCCCCAAAAGAGCCCACCTTAAAGATTGCACTGCTGGGATCATTTTATGTCCCTGTGATTTCTACGTTCAGCATCGCAGGAAAGCCGAAAATGACAAAAATTTGTAAATACATGACCATAACTCTGGTTTTGGTTAATTCTCCCCTCACCCCCTCCCCACACACACACTTCCCCCCACCCCGAATCCCCAGCCCAGCCCACTTGCAGCATCACAGAATAGACTTTGGCTACAGGGCATTATCCAGCTGACTTTCCAAGGGTGAAAACAAAAGCCAAGCAATCAAGATGTGTCTGGCCAAATACTTAAAGGCCCAGTGCACACATTTAGTTGACAACTGAAATCTGAACCATTTTTGTTCGGCCTTTCTTGTCGCTTCAAAACTGATTTGGGCTTAAACAGCTAAAACCTACAGGTGTTTAAATGCTCCCCCTTGTCAGCAGAACACTCTCATCAGATATGAGGTCTGAGGATGCAGTCAGACTGGAAGAGAGATCCAAAGACCCCACAGGTGAATCCCAAAGAGCAGTCGAGCCCACCTGTGGCCCTCAGGCTGATTTTGCTGGCCTTTAAAGATGAAAATTCAGAGAAGTAGGAGTTACTAAGCACCCAACTTACCAAAGCAATTAGGCTAAATGCACTGCAGCTAGAAATTTAAGCAATGCGCCGAATTTAATTTGGGAATTCGTGGATGTAAAACTGAAACCTTTAACATTTAACCTAGCAGCAAATTAAATCAGCTTTGTGACCAAGTGAAAAATTCTATGCTATTGAAGTTTGAAAAGTGGGAAGCACGCACCTATTAAAAGGAGGGTTTTTTCTGTTTCTTTTAATAAAGAAAAAACTTGTGACCAGTTAGTTGCCTAATCCAAATAATGAAAAATAGGAATACTAGCTGTAAATAAAACCCAATTGATAAAACAGCATTGCTTTCCATCCTCTGCCAGACTAATGTATTTGTAGTCAGTGGGTTTCACAGAAAAAAAAAAAAAGTTACTCATGCTGGAAGGTTGTGTGGACTAAACTTACTCTGATATCAACAAGCTTAATGTGTACCAAAATTGAAAAGAAACTTACGTGTTTATTTTGTTGTGGTTTTTTTTTTTTTTTCCATCACTTTAAAAATATTGACTTTAGGATACTAAGTTGGCAATGTCTCAGGTAAGTTTTCATAAAACGAGGGCCAAATTTTTATGGGGTCTGTGTGTGTCTCTGCAAAGAAAATCAGCAACACTGATGCAATGCATAGAAAACATGCTACACAGCTGGTACCAACACGTTGTTTTAAACCTGCAAACCCTCAAACTTTATTGTGATGTGTACATATGCAAACTCTGTGCTTGCACACACACACACACACACACACACACATATATATATATATATGTACAGGATATGCATTAGGGTATCCTGGAATCTGGAATCTGCTGCTAAGCTCTCTTAATGACATTTCTACAGTGCTCTGCTCAGTGTCTCTTGGCTAAATCCTACCAGACAAAACTTGGATGCATTTTCTAAATGCACCTCAAGGCAGTGGGACATAAAAGGAGCTGGAGTAGGAGCACGCCTTGTTTCACCCATCTCCAGAGAGCCCTGACCGACATTTTACAATTTACCAGGAAGGTGTGGCTGAAAAGGCACTGAAGCAGATGCAGGGGCAGGTCCTCCCTGATATTTGCATCCTGTCACTCACCTGCTGCAGTGCTGTGCTGCACAGGCGTGCTGATAACCACCAGTGCATTCTGTGCTTTGGGTGCCCAAAGGCTTTAGGAGCTGATGTGACCCTGTCAGCACCAAAAACCCCTACTGGTGGGTTGGTACTTCCCTTCCCACTCCTTCCCACTAGAAGAGACTGATCTGGAGGGAAACAGCTTTGGAAAGGGGACACACTACACTCCACGTGCTGTGTTGAAGGGGAAATGCAGCTTTGTAGGAACAGTGGGGTTTTCATTCCCAAGCTGCTCCTTCCACTCCCTGGGAAGATTGTCACCTGACTGATACCCCTCAATTACAGAGTGCCAGGAATACCAGAGTGGTTTTTTGCTTTTTAAAACCTCACAGAGGTAGTTTACACTACACACTGCCTCCTGCAAACACCAGTACTTTCTCCCTGCCCATTTAAATAACCTGTGTCAGCAGGAGCAGTGGCTGTGGACACTGCTTGGGAAGCTCAAAGCCCTGGAGGGAGCTGTGGGCAGTTCCTGGCACTGCTTGTGCTTCTGAAGGCAGCCAAAGAGGAAAGTCAATGGGAAGCAATGCAAAAAAACTTTCCCCTCTATCCCGGGGAAAAAAAAAGTCACCATATCTCCTGCTGGTGCCTCCTCACCACCCCATTTCATTCCCTTTCTGGCTCCTCTTTTCACTGAAGCAGACAACAGGAGTTTGGAGATTAGCTTCTGTCTCAAACAGATGCTCACCTCTTTGGAAAAATAAAAATAGTTTTAAGGGAAGGTAATTAACCTACATTGCATTCTCTGATATCTGTTAAATACAGCATTGCTTCTCAGCCATTCCTTTTATCACTTAAAGTGCATTTTGTGTCCATGGAAAGCAGTTAATGTTCAATGGGAAAAATTAGCCCTTACAAAGGAATCTTTCCACTTTCCTGCACGGCAGCAGGGATCTTTTTTCCTTCCTTACATGCCACCATCAGTCCTTCTCACACAGATGTGCATCACCCAGAGATGTTTTCTTCCACCTGGCTACTCCTGTGCCTTTACAGTCCTTCCTTACAGCCTGACCCTGCTCCCTCTGCCTCTGCTCTGACTTCAGGTGGAAACCCTCCTCATGTTTTCTGGCACATTTTTGGACTGGTTTAGGCTGCATTTGGGAACTCAGCCCATTGCAGGGAGGATCCTGGCAGCAGGGTACTTTCTGATCTGTAAACAGTTGCTTGAAGCAACACTCTCTCTATAAGAACAGTGCTCAGAAAGCTTACAGCTCTCTGCTGCTTTCAGGTCTATCTGGCTAATGATTTTGCTTCAAAACCAGGAAAATTACCTTTGGGCTCACCTAAACCAGCTGAGGCAGAGTGCCACAGAGTGAGCAGCTTGTGCCTGGCCCTTGAGGCTCTTCTTATGCCTCCCCTGGGACCCCAATGGAGCAGGGGCACAAGCAGCCACAGTGGCCAGTGCTGGGGTTTTTAAAACTGCTTGTCCTGCTGGTTTTTCATCTGTTCCCTTTGTACCACAACCAAGAAGAAGACCCTGATCTGAAGCCACATGTAAAAATAAGGACCTCTTCAATTTATAGTACTGAAGTCAAGAGAGATGTGTTTTACAGCAGGGACTTTCAAGCCCTCCAACAGCTGCCACATAAAGGTTTAACCACTGCTATTTAAAATAATACAAAGCAAAAGTAAAGTTAGGATGCCAGTGAACTAGAGCAGAGGAGACAGCTTTCTAGGCAAGCAGGGGGAGAACATCATCGTGGCAACTCTTAATATGAAAATGGTCAAGGATTACTTCACAGTCTTGCAAGAGCAGATGGCTGGAGCCATTTAATCAGGAATCTTTTCTGTTCTTAAAACCTGTAATTATATAAGGACAACCTCAAACTGGCACATGGATTTTTCACTTCCCATCCCCAAATTGAAGGGGAGGCATGGCTACCAAATTTTGGAAGTCTTTGCTGTCCTGGAGAGACCTGCAACTTGAGGAATTGCAGCAGGGATGGCACCTGAGAATTCTTGTCCTGGCTAGGATTACCTTGGGCTGTGCAGTGCATGCTCAGGACTAACCACTCCTGTGCCATGGAGTTACTAGAAATCTGGAAGGAGGTAAAAGAAAAGCCAGCTTGCTCAGATGCTTATCACAGCAGCATGGTGCTGCTTGAGATTTAATCTAGCACTATAAAGAGAGACAACACCGAATTTAAGCCATGCTCAGAACCTGTTCCCTTTCAAAGCAGAAAAGGTGAAGGCAAAGCTGAATCCCAGTGATCTTCTGGCACAACAGATCCCCTGATCCTGGTGAAGGCCCAGCTGGTTTAACCATTATGTTGACCTGATCAAAATCTGATTAAAGTTAAAGGTGAAAGCATTTGCATTTCCAAATGTAAGGAGAGAAAAAAAAAAAAAAGTCTATCCTACGAGTACTTCATGTATTTTGAATACTGCTGCTGGAGATTGTTTCATAATTTAATTTTCTTCTAAAAATACCTCCCCCCCAACCCTTAAACCTAATTTTTTATTTAAAACCTTTTTCAACTCCCATACCACCAAAACCTGTTTGCTACATTTTGGGAAGTGCCTGAAACTTTGTTTAAAAACAATTTCAACTGCTTCATATACGTCGTGTATTTTACTATTTCTTCATCATGCATACTACTGATACACCAAAAAAAATAGGCACTATTTCTGACAAAAAAAAATTCCTTTAGAAGTAGTTTTAAAGTTTTTATTCTTCTCTCTGCAGTGAGTGGAGTTGAAGTTGTAATTCCTGATACAGCATTTTAAACAACTTGTGAAGGACTCGTATATAAGCACCAATATTTTCAGGCTTCAACTCACACAAGAAATTTAACATTTGCACTGGGCAAAGCAGTTTACCTCCTGCTGACTGCAAATTACTGATAATATTGACTGTTTCTTTTGCCCCCAAACAGGGTGAGATCAGTGTGTGCAGAAACTCTTCTCCTGGTTTTGTAAATATTAACCTCCTTTGACAACTGCAGCGCCGGGAACCCGAGACACGCTGAATGAAATGCAAACAGACTTAACGTGTTAGTAAATAATTTCTATTCGGCGATGGAAAAAACACCCGGAAATAAAATGTTTATTGCTTTCTTCTGCCTTTGCTTCCCCTTGATTCACGCTGTTTTCCCCGAGTGCAGAGGGAGAAGTTTGGGATGGGGGTGGGATCCCCGCACACCCCGGCGCAGCCTTTGTGTACAATGGTTGTTGTCACACTGACACCTAATGGCAAACACGAAGGAGAGGATCACTGCTGATTTCCCGGGGGTGTGCTCTCACCCCATGGGGCAAAAAATACAGAAAACGAGCGGGTTTAGGAATGGGAATTCACCTGGCTGTGGGAGGTGACAGCCAGGGGCCCTGGCATGGGATGGTGCTGAGAGGATGGGCAGCCTGCCACAGGGAGGCCACACGGTCCCCAAAGGAAAGCAAAACCATCCAAGGCTAAAATGAGGGGGGCAGAGTAGTCCAGTGGGTGATAAAAGTCTATTTACATCCAGCTCTTTACCTGCTGTCTTGTTTCACATCCCAACGAGTGGACAGCAAAACTCACAAAGGAATAGGTTTGGGGCAGTGCATCTGATAATAATACACGAAAACAAGGCCCTGACTAAAGCCTGTGCTTCCTTCACGACTCTTTGAGGAAATTAGGATTTTTTCCAGGATGTTTTACTGTTAAAATTCTGTTTATTGCAGCGATCAGTGTGGTGCCAACTATTCCCTTACACATCTGAGGCAATGGCAGCACAGAGAACAGGGTGATCTGTGCCCACACAGGCTCCAAATTTGCCTTCACGAACTAAACATTTTGCCCTTTGGTGGCTAAAAGCAAGGGTCTAAGGAAAACACTTTGTAGCTCTTTTCTCTGGCCATGCAGTAAAATAAATAATTAGTTGTAGCCATCATCTTGCATCTGGTTGATAAGAGTTTGTGTTGTTTAAGCAGAGGCGTGGTGAGATTTTGCTGTGAACTTCAAACGTGGTTCAGGACTGGGTTCCAAATCCTTCAGTCAGAGGGTGAGCTCATGCAAGGCTCCTGATGGTTCAGCAGCACCCACCAAATAATGTAAAAACACATCCTGGGATTATTCTGCAAGGAGCCTGGGGTGGCCCCAGAGTCTCCTCTTCATCTGCTGCACTTTAGGTCTATTTAGAGATCTCCAGGGGGGATTTTTGGCAGCAAGAATATCAGCAAGAGAAAGGACTAAATTCTGAAGAGGTAAATGAGCAGCAAGATGTAGCAGAGGTTTCATTAAGCAAAAAAAATGATCTAGTTGTTGTGAAACAATGATAAATTTTTGGAAAAAAAACCCAGAGAAGCCATGTTAAGATTTTTAACACAAGACTGCAGGAAAGAATATTGACTTCCACATTCCTTTAAAGGGAAAAAAATTCAAACTATCAGTTAAGTGCTTAATCCATGGAATCTGATTTATATGAGAGCCCTACCCTAACTTTTTACTGATGCTGTGGTATCCCTGGGCTGGGAGGGCAGGAGGCAGAAATCAAGTGGCTGCTGGTGCTCTGATTATCATAAAGATGAAAAGGTGGGACACTGGCACTGTGACTGCAGTAAGTGACTAATTAAAGTGAACACCATACATGCTTATAAGCTATCATTAATGATATCTTCCCATCATATTAAAATATTTTGCCATTTCATAACATCAGCATTGCAGAGATAGCCAACTGCCTCACAATCTGTTTTTAAGACTGAATTTATAGTTAAAATCCAGTATGATTAAAGATTTTTGGTGTCTTGAATGCTGTGAAAAATGTTATTGAATGGCAGGTATTGTTCATGCATGAGTTGGGGAGTTGCAGAAGTTTCATGGCACTGAGATTTAAAGTAAAAAGAAGTGTCAGTGCAGACTAACACTCAGGAAGGATATTTAGGGAAAAAATACTTCAAACAGCTGAAATTAAACACAGAGTGTATGTTGAGGAAAGAAAAAAGTCATTAATTCTGGATGTACATACTGCCTTGTGCTAGGCACTGCAGATCACTTTTTCACCAACGTTTTTTCTTAAGCAACTCCTTTCATTTCATCTTCTGGCCAAGTCTGACAGTTTAGGAGGTGCATGACTGAGGAGAGCAGAGCATGCAAGGATGCAAAGCTCAGGCTTGGGCCTCACTCAGCTCTTCCCCATGGCTTGCCACGTCCTGGTTAGAATGTCCCAGTCCTAAGATGGGATTTTAACAGGCAACTTGGTTTTGTTAGGCTGGGAGCACTCAACAAGAACCAACACCAGGTGATCAAACACTCTGATGCCCGTGGTGGGAATTTTTCAGGGGTGAACTGCCTAGCAGTCTCTTGTGTAGGAGTCTTTGGAGGAAAACAGCCCCAACCTCTGCTTTTGCCGCTGGCAATTCCACAGTATTCCCACATAAGGACCTGTGGTGTGCCTGGGGAGTGCAGTGAAAGAGGAGGAAATAAATAAATGGTCCTTCAAGGTTCTTGTCTGTTTGCTCTGACCCCACATGTGCAAGGGTTCTCACCTTTGCAAGAGTCATTCCTTCTGAGCACGGGGATCTTCAGCTTTCTGCTGACTGCTCTCTGCCTGACCACTGCTTCTAACACTCACCAGCACAGGGAAAACTTGCAGATAATTCCTTGGTGGGTGAGAGACTCCAACCCAACATCCAACCACCACCTCTCCTGGGCCCACCATCCCACCTCCTTCCCAATCCCTCTCCGCTGTCACGCAGCTGATGTGATGAATTACAGCCTGTCACATCAGGTTACGTTACGCAGGGCAAACAGGACAAAACACATACCAACTGCCATGCAAATATGTGTTTGCCAACGCTTTCCAGGGTGCAGAAATGCAACCAGCCAGCTCCCCGCAGCAGGGAGAGAGGCTGAGGCACAGCTCTGGGCTGTGTGAGACAAACGTGCCCCTGACACATCATGAGCACGCACATCCACGGCTCCCAGCCAGCTGCAGCACTCATGGAAGCACCTCCTGCTTGTGATTACTTTTTTGTTCTTTCAGGAAAAACAAACAAACAAAAAAAAAACCCAACAACAACAAAAAAAATCCCCCCCAAAAAAGCAACGCCGTGGCTTCTGTGATGTCATGAAGGAATAAACAACAAATACGTAATAATTCCTCTGGCTTGTGTTCAGATTTGGAGCTGTTTCCATGACTGGCCAGATTTTGGCTGTGCCTGTGTAAATACAACACCCGCTTATGTACACACACACACACACGTGCACACTGTGAGATGTGTGAATATATATTACATCTATATTATGTGGCTTTTAACTGCAGTCTTTTAGACCACATGTGGGCCTTTTGAAGCTAATGGGAGATTTACCAGGGGCTTTTTCACAGAGCTGTAGGCAAGAGTGGAACCCAGAACATATGAATATTATACTATTATGACAGAGTGTAAATCATCTAGTTTGACCTACAGTGAATTAGAGGCTATTAAATTTCATCCAGGTATCCTACACCAAGCCAGAAAAACATGTGTTTGACTAATGCATAAATTGTATTTGGCTAAGACCTATTTCCCAGAAAGGTATTCATTCAGCCTTCATGCAAAGACACTTTCCATGCGTCAGTTTCTTTGATAGTTTGTTTCAACAGTTATTTTAACTATGTATGCTTTCTATTTAAATTCACTGCAGTCCATGGACTGAAGGCAGTGATGAGAAGCCAAATTCCTACTTAAATTCCTGGCTACAAAGTCAACAGCTTGAGTAGTGACTTGCTTCCCTTCAATGCCATGCCATGGGCATCCCTCTGAGATCTTTTATGCTGAACTATTCTTTATCATGTTACATCCTCCCCCAAGGTGCAGCTCTGTGAATTCCTTTCACTTTTAAAACTTTCCTCTTGATCTGTTGCCACCTAAAATATGTTGTTTACTTGGTAATTAGTGTCATCCATTCAGGGTTGTGTGTGTGCATCAGCTTGGCTGGGGGGTTATAGGGATAAGGTGGAATTATACTGAAGAGATTTGGGATGAGTGACCACACATGCCTTGCAATATTCTAATTGTCAGTAGAATAAAACTATATCAGATACAGACAAGTCCTTTCTATTTTCAGAACTTGGAAATACAGTAATTTTTCGTTGGTTTGTTTGGTTTTTTATAAACAAGCCACACTATATGGCTCTAGGTACAAAAAATAGAAGTTCCTAAAACTGACCAAAAATAGTTAATCTATGACCTCTGGTAAGATTTTTTTCATAATCAATAGGACATAATTTTACTGCTGGCAGACATTACAAAATATGAGGATCATTAAAATTAAAATATGAAGGAGAAAGTATCTCCATTTTGGGCATAGAATTGTGCTTTTTAAAACAGGTCTGTGGAGGGCAAGAACATGCCACCATAAAGATGGGGAAAAAAATGGAAGGCTGTGATAATTCCAAAGGTTGACACAAAACCATGAACCTCTTTCATGTGAAGATACACAGATCTTTGTGGAGACCTCTGCAGCTAAGCAAACCAACTAGCCTTTGATGTACTTATAATTATTAGGGGCTGAGGATTATGTCTTTAGGCAAAGCTGTCTAGCAGGGGGCAGGTTTAGATCAAAACTGACACAGGCAAGAGGAGAGGTGTGATGAGGTGGAGCCAAAGACAGCTTGGCATTACTGTAGACTTCAAGCAAAACAAACAACCCCACTTCTTGAAAAGGACACGAGGAGGGGAGCAGCAAGTGCCTGTAAACCCTCAAGAGAGGAAAATCCTCAGTACCAGCTGGAAATTTAAAAATAGGATGAGATGCCATGAGGGCTGGCTGCTGCTCCCTCCTCTGGAAGCCACTCCACACCACGTAGAGTGTCCTACCAAACCAGGTCCTTGTCACACCAGGCCTACCCATGAGGTTCTTGCTTGCTAAAATCCCCCTCCAAAACCCACTGAAGATGGCAGAAATCCTTTCATTGTGTTTAGTGGGCTCTGTGTCAAGTGCTGTGTGTGGCTTGATACGTTCAAGAGAGTGTGTATATGAGCACAGTTAAATAATTTCAAATTGGATCTTCAAAGACACTCATCTTGGGTGGCACAAAATTAAAAAGGTGCTTGTGGAAACTAATTTCTTGCCATAGGTGAACTGCCAATCATACTTAGAAAGCATTTTTCATTAAAAATGTTTTTCTGGCTCTCTGGGGGAAAAGTCACATTATTAGAAAAATAAAAGCAAAGGGTTTGATTCCAGAGGTTTTGATTGACTTAAGCTGAAAATAGCAATAAATAAACAGGAGATCTAACACTGAAGGGGGTAGGCTCCAAAAAACTGTAGCATGAATAGGTGTCCCCTGAGCCTTCCCAGATCACAGTTGTGCCTGGGACAATACCCTGGAAGCACAAACATGTTACAGAGTGAAATAAAAGTCATGAAATAAAGGCCAAGATTCTTAGCTAACTTGAAACTTGAGAAAGCTGCACGTGCCAAGGAAGAGCAGGAAACGAAGAAGGCTTTGCCATCAGTGTCAGAGAAGGTTTGTGAGGGTGAGGAAGAATATGGCTCAGGAGATGAAAGGAGTCATTATGGATCAGAGGAGAAGGAAATGTTACCAGCTAGGCTAAGGCAGGGCCAGAGAAGGCTACAAGCACAGGGGGACAGTTCTAAACATGGTCCTGAAATGCAAGCAGGCTCCCCAGGACTGTCAGGACAGGAAGAGGGGAAGATCTGAGTGAATGATAAGTGATTTGGAGGGAGCAGGCTGTAATGCAAGACCAGGCTGGTGTCTCAGACAAAACACCGTAGGATGTGTCATTATTAATTATCACAAAGAACATGTAAGCCATTCAATATAGAACACTATCACAGAACTAGGATAAAATTAATTAATTCTCCACTTAGAGTTCAAATTGGTGGTGTTCCTTGCCAGTGATGTGAAACATTTGGGGTCCCTACATTTTAAATGTCATTTGCACAAACACTGTGGGAAATTAGACTTCAGTCTCTGTGAGAACTGATAAGATTCCCTATCTTGCAAGCAGTATGGAACGCTTCCAGAAATATTTTAAAATTCTATTTCAAATGGAAAAACCTCAAGCACTATCATGAGACATTAGTGAACCACCAAAATGTTAGTCAGTCCCATCTGGCATTTCAGAACAATGCAATTATCTGAACATCAGTGTTTTTGTTAAGATACCTCTGTTAGAAATGTTGCCCAAACATTAGTTACTAACATCCTGAAAATTCTAAGTAAAAATACGAGGTTTCCCAATTTGCCTTTCAACTATGCAGCAGGTATCTGTCTTGTCACAACATGAATCCCTTTTGGGGGAAAGCTGTTGATTTGAAGGCTAAAATCACCTTGCTAGGCCCTAATGTAATTTGTTGGAAGTTGGCCTTGGGAAACTTTCTGACACTACCTGCATTTGCTCTTCGCTGGATATTCATTGAGCAATGATGTCTGAAGGGCTGAGTTCTTCACCTCCATGATCATTATTAGCTATGGCATTTCTTAACAGGCTCTGCCATGTCAGTTCTTTGCAGCTCAGGTTTTACATTAGCAACTTCACAGCACCAAACAGACTCACAACGCTCTTGCAGGAGAGTATGTGCCAGGTTCCACTCATAAACAGAATTTATTAGTATCCTACACACATGCCAATATTGAATAAATTATTTATTCTCTCTTTTCATCAAGTGAAATCAGCATACGTTTTAGGCACGGCTAAATGAGAAATCCCTGACCTCATTAAGGAACTTGTGGATCTACTACAGAAATAATTCAACAGAAAATCTTTGGAAGGAGAAACCACAGGACCCAGAGCCAGTGGTCTCATCCCTCAAGATGTGTTTTCACAGGCTGTCAAACACAAAATCTTATGAGAATACTTATCCTCAGAGGATTTTTATCAGGTGAACAAAATACGTGATTCTGCCAACACCATAGTTCNCTTACACAGGTGTTTTTACCAGATGCCCACAGACATCCTTAGCTTTGAAGGTGGCTTCTTCAAAACAGTGTCCAGCAAACTGCAACCACGTGATGATGAACTGAGAAGAGCCAAAATTCAGAAAATCTTAAAATAATCGACCTATTTTTAGTTTTATCTTTAGAGAAATATTGGTATAATATATGTGAGGAATCTACCCATATGGAACTCTGGATGACGTCTATAAATTTTAGATGAAATTATATTGTCATTCTACATTATTTGTAGGAGAAACTTTTCCTGGAAGTCTGAGTTTGAAA
>VZUA01046183.1:4162-18615 GCA_013401035.1 Horornis vulcanius
CTACTCCAACAGAACCACATCTGTTTTCTCCAGGAGGACTACTTCCAAACACCCTGACCAACAGGGTGTCAGGTTGTATTCCTTGCTCTGTCAGGGTATCTAGGATTTCTTGTTTGTTTGTTTGCTTGCTTGTCTTTTTGTACTACTCCATTTGTATTTTTTAATATTCTTAGTAAAGAACCATTATTCCTATTCCCAATTTTTTTGCCTGAAAGCCCTTAATTTCAAAACTATAATAGGTTTGGAGGGGGGGTTTACATTCTCCATTCCAAGGGAAATTCCACCTTTCCCTGGTAGATATCTGTCTTCACAAACCAAGACAGTATGTTCTCTACACTTCTGAGCGAGGTAAGCTACAATTCTGGGGATTTTGTTCTGATGATGTTTTTTCAGTGGTGGCCATTCCCGGTGATTCCCAACACCTCAGTGACAAATGGGGAGCAGTATCAGCCTCCCTGGTTCCCACTCCCCACAGCTGATGTCTGTTGGCATTATTTAGGATATCGTACAGCTTGACAAAACAGTCTCTTCAACATGCATGAGGAATCTCACCTGGAAACAGGATCGTAGGAGGTCCTGTCTTTATTTGATCCAAAGTTCTCCTTAAAGTGAAAGAGGCAGCTTGCAGGACCTGATGATCTCTTCCATTTTCCTTAGCAGTCAGCCCACAGTCACTCCTCTCTGCTGGTAGGGTTTTCCCTCCCATTTTTCTTCCATCTGCTACACACAGCAGGGATCATGGAAGCAGGTACTCAGCAGGAGAGCACAGCATGGAGGCAGAGGTCAGGAAGGGAAAGGAAAAAAATAATGGAGAGTGAAGAATAATGAGGAGGGTTACATGTCAGGGAAGAAGAAGAAGCAGAGATTGTGGGAAGATGGGAAGGGCAAGACCCAGTGCTTGTGGGAAGCCTGTGAAGTTCCATCTGTCTGTACAAGGACATGCTGCAAAGGAGGCTGAAATGGCATCTCCTCCACACTGTGACTACTACAGAGATCAGTCATGACTTGTGAGGCCCCTGCATCAAGTAATTTTTGTTCCACCTTGGTGCACATTTGTTGGGTTTGTTTTGAATAACTGACACGCGACAGACTCATCACATGCTAAACCTCTCCAGGACCTGAATGAGCTTGTGAGTGTTTGTTTTTTAATCTATATACCATATCTGTTACACACTGTGAGCCAAGAAAATATTTAGTACTGCACAACACGATGCGTGTTTTGGAATTAGAGTAAGTGAAAGAGGTTGTCTGCACTTAGCAATGACAGGTTGCAGTGGATATAATCCAGTCCTTTGCACTCAAGAGTTTGCACTTTTGAAAGGCAGCCACACTCACAATAGCACATGAAATTTCCAAAAAATAAAAAAAACTCAGCCCAAAGACAGGTTGTTCCTGTCAGGGTACTGAACTCGGGAATATGAATACACATTCAAATAGCATTACATGAAGCAATGCAGCTCCTTGTGTGAGAAGGCTATGGCACAGTGGAGGAGAAAGCAAGCTGGAAATTGTTTGTAGTCTCACCTCAACAAGCTTTTTTTAACCCTGGGTCCTTGCCATGAGCCAGGGGTTAGGGAGCACTCCATCCACCAGCTGCAAAACCCCTGCCCTGGTGGCCCCAGCCAAAGGACCTCTGGTTTTTTGCTCCATAATTTCTTCTGAAACCATTAGTTTTATCTCTTGTATTTGTCCTCTTTGTCTTGGTAACCCAGTAACTATATCTCCTTCTGTGCCTCTTACACCACAAGTTGAAATTTGTCTCCTGCCAATTGGTGCTGTTTCAGTTGTTCACCTGGCAATGTCTAAAAGCTCCCTTTGCCCTTGTGACCTGCTCTATTAAACAGTTGTCCCTGGACAGTAAAGGCAAGCTTTAATGACATTTGGATGCTTTCTGCTCTGAGTAAAGGATAAGCCAATGATATATCTGACAAATGATCAGGAGGGTTAGGAGGGATCTGTATGTGCTTGATCTCATTAACAGCATGAAGTAGAGAACTGAGCTCTCCTGCCTGATTACCATCAGGTTTAAAAGGTCAGGCTAGGGCTGATATCTGCAAAGGTGTTCAGAGACTTGAGGAGATTGTCACCAAATTGTAGCATTGTTTTGCAGTGCCCATTGTTTAATGTGCAAGGCAGGTATTGAAGTGTTCTTCCCCTTTGCTGGGTGCTTTGCTGACCCCTCTCCTCCCTCTGCATGTTATGTAGACACACAGGGCAGATGGGGGGTGTGAGTGCATGGCTCATTGGGGTGATATTGGGAGGCTCTCTCCACCACAGGTATTTTTCTGAAAGCATAACTTTCTTCTTCCAATCCTTCCCCTTTTAAACAGTATTTTATGTCTGCCCAGCATATTGCAGCTGTGTACCAAGATACCTAAACTGCCCTTTAACCCTTGTGAGACAGAGGTTATATTAATCCAAGGAAGTATGGCATTTATATAGCTTAGGACTTCTTGGCTAGGTCTTTGATACATGACCCTGCATTGAGCCATATAAATGCTCCTTGTTACCTGTGTTTTAGCATTTTTCACTTTGGAACCCCTGAAATATTTCAGAAAAGGTACAGTCAGCTTTACAAATGTCCCAGATGTAGGTTGTGTGTATGAGAATGTCCTTTCCTTAGCCACCACACCTTTCAGTTCACGTACAGGTCAAACCCTCCTTCAGTAAGTACATTATATTTTTGCTTGTGGTTTTTCTTGTTTTTTCTCCAGTGAACAATAGGTGATATTGAGATGGTAAACAGCTTAGCACAGGAAGAGAGAGGAAAAAAACCCAGCAGTGAGGGGGTGGTCTAAGTAATGTTAGTCATTTGGGGAGTCCATGGTGGGCTTGCCCAGCCACCTGCCTGGGGCAGTGTGCCCACACTAAGCAGGGGAAGGCTGGCTCAGGGCTGTGCACTCACAGTGCTGCCACACAGCACAGATGTGGCACAGTGCTTGTGTGCTTCTCCACAAACAGTTTAGTGTCCCCAAGACACTAAATTGGATCACTGTGGGAATCTTGGATTATACTATCCATCTTTCTCTTTCCCTTCTGGAGGCATGTTTTCACTCAAATGTCATGTACAGACTTTTTTCTTCTTTTTATCTTCTGCTTGATCTTTGTGTTGATGGGTCTGTTGCTTCTAACTCCAATGACATTTAGAGTTGTGCAAGTGCTTTGCAAACATGGGAGAAATTGAGTCTTTGCCTGATTGAGATTATAATCTTTGAGGGCAACAGCTGACACTGAGCATGTGGAAAACTCCTGAAAGCACATCTGAGAAAAGCTGGCTGCAAAAAAACCATTGTTTTTAGGAGCAGTCTTAAAATTCCAAACATTTAAAAACAAATTCTCTGACTTCTCTTAAATTAGCATTTATTTTATGTATCATTCTTTGTGCTTTCTTGTGAAGATGTTGTCATAGTGTCTCGATGTCTTTTCCACTGATTTATCAGAGACTGAGATTTTAGCAAGTAAACATTTTAGTAGCTATTGTGGTAACACTATGTCAAAATATTGGATGAAGAACAATTAAGCAGCTCAACACTTCCACAAAATAAGAAAAAACTATTATTATTTTGTTGCAAGGAATTTTGTTTTGGGGAAAAAGTACCTCTTGCCAAAGTAATTTGTTGAGAAAAAGCCAACTGTCTTTTGTGGCTTATGTGTCTCAGAGAGCCTTCAGCCTGTGCAGTGCAGAGCCTGGCCCTGAGGTGGGGGCCAGTGTCCATACCTTGACTTGAGCTGCTGCCAGGCAGCTGCTTGTACATTGCTCAGTGTTGGTGAGGCAGCTCCACCCCAACCCACAGCAGAGAGACCTCTCCTATTACAAATCCTGGCTTTTTTTCCTGGCTGCTGTGTAGTCTGTGCCATAAAGCACAGTTTATTCATGTGCACTGCTTTATTTCCAGCAGGGAATTTACAGAGCAACCATATACCTCTTCATTAGGATTTAAGGCTCTGCCCAGCAAATTAAAACAGGTTTGGAAGCTGGTTACTGGTCTGGAGGCTGGCAAGCAGCTCAAGCACTTGACATTGTGCCTGACCTGCATCTCCTGAGCACCTCATCTTGAATCCCTGTGCCATCATTATTATATTGTGGAAATTTGGGCTTTTTTCAGCTCAAAGTACCTGAAAAAATGTGATGGTTTTGTCAGCCACATTTTTTCCTGAGGTAGGAGGCTGGTGGTTAGTTTGCAACACCTGCAGTGTAGTGCTGGCATGTGGAGGCATTTGTGGGTGCAAATCCCAGCTTAAGCTGGGAGCAGAGCAGAGGGAGCCAGCCTGATGCAATCACAGCCATCCTGTCTGCTGGGAACTGGGCCTCACATGTGGCCTCTCCCAAACCTTTCTCGAGAAGCATTTGGGAAAATTTTATCTGGCATATACCAGAACCCCACCTGGAAGCATGTCACATCCAAACACTGGATAATTGGATGGCCACTGCTCAAACCTGCCTCCTGGCCTGTGAGCTGTTGGTGGGGATCCTGTGATGCCTGTGTTGAGGATCAGGATGGGACTGCCCTTGGCACCAGGTATTGGCATGGGTAAAGAAACTCAAAATGTCTTTCAATTGTTATTTATCTAATTCTTTTTTAATTTCATTTTGTTTTGTTGATCTGTTGTTATCCATTGCATCTGATCTTTGTCTTTGAAAATTGCCAATTTTTTTTCTTTTTGAGCCTTCCTGAGTGCTCAATTCTTTGCAAGCACTATTAGCCTGCAGGCAGCTTTTCCTCTTTGCTACTCTCTTATCTATAAGAAGATTATCAGTTAGCTAATGATTTTATTTTTTTATTCCTCTCTATACATTTTTTTCTGCTACTCTTTGACACTGGGAAAGTGCTGCAGGGTAAACTTGCTATCTTAACTTTGTATCACACTGGAAAATGAACGGAGAATATGAACAGTGGGTATCTTTCTGATAGAGAGAAAGTGGGCCTGTCTCTAACAAGCCCTTGGCAATAACCTTTCATTCCTTTTACCTGTCCCAGTGCAAGCAGGGTGCTCTTTCTCCACCCTGCCAGCCCCATGCATGGTCTAGCACTGCTATACCTTGCTGTGGTGGATTTACATTAGCTGGTGCTCTGCACTGATGCCCAGGACAGAGGATTACCAGGCAGTGTTTCTCATGCAGATGGTTTAAACATTTAGAAGATTACATTAGCCTTCTTTTGATGAATTCCTCATCTGCATTCTGAAAAAGAGCCTCATTAGCTTAGGACTGAAGCATTATTTACCTACCATTTATTTCTCAATATTTTGCTATCCCCCAAGAGTACATTAATGCTTCTCACAGCATGAGCTGCCACCAGCGCTGCCCTGGTGAGCTGACAAATCTCAGGGACCCTGCTGCAGAGGGGACAGGGGCTTTGGAGGGTAAATGAGGGCAGTCTTAAGAGGATAATGTGGCATTTGGTGGCACTTAGCCATAATGCAACAGAGCAAAGGAGGCTTTTTCAAAAAAACAGATTGAATAAATAAGATATTATTAGAAGATCCTTAGCCAAAACACTTCTAGTTATTATGAAACCTAAGATCAGTGATCCTTAAAAGGTTTTTAATTTCTGTCTAGAAGCACCTGCCCCCTCTCATGGCACTGAAAGGTAATTTTCCCTAGAAGACAGATTCCAGTTTCCTGTACCAGTGACAGTCTAGCACTGCATCTACATCTAGTGGATTTCCCACAACATTGCCACTGGCTTCAGTGTGGGTGCTGGGATGTGGGTGCACAGCATGCAGCTTTGCCCAGGAGAGTGAGGTGCCCTGGCTATGACTGCCTGGGAATGCTCTGGCCACACCACCCTTTTTCCATGCCATCAGTCAGCAACCAAGTCTGATAAATCTGCAGCTATTCACGTGTACAAACTCTAACTGAAATAAATAGGTGTGGGCATCTCTCTGCAGAATAGCACCACAGGAGCTCACCTGAGCCTGTGCAGTTATGCTGGTGACTTGCATCTGGTTTTCTTACACGTGTCAGTGTTAGTACAGTTATTATCTCAGCATCACCTCTGTGGTGCAGTTAATATTCTCAGTGCCTTAGCATGTGCACAGCAGAAAAGAGAAGACAGGAGGAGACAGAGGCAGTGCAGATCAGCTTAATTCTTCTATTTCATTTTTCAGAGAACATTACCATTAAACACTGTTAGAAGATTCATGTCCTGTTCACTCCTCATCTCTACCCTACCTTTAGATACATCACTCTGAACATTTCTTGTTCCCCTTCTCACCCGTTTTCTACCCTACCCCAGTGTAGCTTAACTACTTATTCCATGGCTCTTTGGGGCTGCTGCATCACAATGGATAGCTGGAGGGCTTCAAACATGGACAGATAATTGTTCCTCAAGGTAAATTATGGTTTGGGTAATTGTTTCTCAATGTGAATGCACTACACAGCCACTACATGGAGTAGGTGCCACTCTGACTGTACCACACACCTATGGGAGGGGGCAGAGAAAAGGCCAGCCCTGTCACTGCAGTGCAATGACTTTCTTCTCCTGTGTCCCCCTCCTTGCTCTCTGTGCTCCCTGCTTGACCCTCCTGCTCCACATGTCAACCAGATGCATGGGAATGGCTTGACTGCATCTCTCTCCATGGCTCAGGAGAGGACCCTCACCCTTGTCCCCACCACTGCTGGGTAGGTGTGGTGCTGCAGCCCTGGAGCAGCTCATCTCCCAAACACCTGCACTGCCATTCCAGAGCCAGAGGTGGGCTGCAGGTCCTGCAGCACTCTAACTGCCCTATCCAAGGTGTTCATCAGCATGGCCCAGCTGCTTGCCAGAGCTGCAGTAGATGTCTTTGCCTGTTTGGGTGGTAGCACAGGCTCTGCAGGGTGTGAAGAAGTCCCTCTTTCTTGAGGGTCCTGCAGCAGTCAGGGCAGGCTTTACTAGAAGCAAAGCTGAAGGAGAAGATCTCAGGCAGGCAGCAGGACACAATCACCTGGCTGAGCAATTTCTGTATCATTGTTAAATCCAGACATTCAAACAGCAGGAGACAGACCCTCAAAACCACGAGGCTGGCACAACCTTGGGATTTTTAAAAAAGTCTTTAGTGCCTTTCTTTTCAGTTCCTGTGCATGTTCAGAAGATGTTTTCAAGGTTTTTTACTGCAGCCACCAGCCAAGACTTGCCTGTTAAATTCAGATTGCATTTAAACTGTACTTCCTTAATGAGGCAATTCTCCTCCAAAGTTAAAAGCCAAGCTCCCTGTATCAGTGATTGGGAAAGGAGCCGGGGCTTTTGAATGCTGCTGCAGTTGGTCCCATAAAAAATATTACCCCTTTCCAAAATCTTGTTTTTCTTCATGTGAGGCACTAAAGAAAGGCACACAAGAACTCCCAGTGGGGGTCTAAGTAACTCCTTCTCTGTACTGACTGTGTGGGAAATCCAGGTGTTGCCTTTAGAGGAAATGTATTTTTTTAATGTTCATCTGCTGGAATTAGGCTAGTAACAGAATATTTGAAGATTCAGCATAAGCCTACAGAGTAAAAGAAACTAGTAGATTCAGCAGCTGCAGATAATTGCTAAAGAATCTAATATTAAAGATAGCCAGAAAATGTAAATTGCATTATATGTTTATTTATAATTTGCATCAGAATTATGTGACAGAAGTACACTGTACAAGACACCTAAATATGATATAAATTAAAAACCAAATTTGAATAATGAAGTTTAAAAAAATGTAAGAATCTTGTATTTCAAATGAGAGACAAAATGTGTTTCTTAGGCCTTCTTTACCTGAGAATAAATTCTCTAAATTAACTGGAACCCAAAAAACTTTCTCCTTGGACACAAGGTCATTTTACAATAGAAAATTGTTTTGTTAAAAAAGAAGATGAAGTGTTATTGGTATGAATAAATAAAAAAATCCTACAGCTATTATGAGGCACAAACAGAAGAGACCCATTAAATACAAAATAGCTTCATAAAAGGAACACTGAAGCAACTGCACTAATCTCCACCAAGGTCTCCTTTCCCCCCCTCACAAGTCCTGCAGGATAGATATGGAGTGGATGCATTCAGACAACAGGGAAAATTATTAAGATGGTCCTAAACCACATACAAGGAGAACTAGCTCATTCACTATGGGCAAAATAATGTGTTTATCATAAGCCCATTTGAGTGTAAAGAATTGTGCAAGTTCTCCAAAGGAAGAGTCCCTTTCCAGTTCATCCTCTAAAAGATCAAAAGAACCCTCAGCAACCCATGAAAGAAACAACTTTTCAAAACAAATGAGTCAGCCTCAAACACTGATCATAGGGGGGAAAAAATCAGGTGTTGTTTTTTGTGTACTCCTCTCCCTTTCCCTACCCACTCCTGCTCCAAGTGCATGTGTTTGGCTGTAGATCTATAACTGTATGCTTTTGTTGATAAATCACGTTTGTCTGGAGTTGAAAGAACTTTGAGGAAGTTCTTTGTCAATCAGTGTTATTAATGCCATAGTTGTAAATCTCACTGTCATAGTATTGACTGAGTAAATAAGTACTTTATGACCTAAAGGAATATTTTCCCAGTGAGGAAACTGGTTTGAAGAAAATTACCTAATCTTTTTTCCGTTATACCTCATGCACGCAACTGGGCAGTCATTCAAAGATGAACTCAGACTGTCTGTATCTCACAGGATCAGTAATGTGCAGATTTTCTAGCTGTATCGCTTAGCCTGAAGTCCAAAAAATTGTTCAAAACTGATACGTTTGTTGATTGGAGTGGAAATAAAACTTAGCGTTCTTCCTAGAATTCCTCTCTTTATGATTTTAATTTCTGTATCTGTGCTTCCAAGTAACTCTAGGGCTTCCCTGGAAACAGACCAGATTCAGCCATTAATTTCCTCTTTTTAAATCAGTATTATTGGTTACCTGCCTCAATTTCCTTTTCTGTAGAGTCACCCTCCACACCACTGCTGGTGTGACAATTGGTCCGTTTAAAGGCAGCTACAAACCATGCTCATGTTAGTGGAATCCCTGTCCCTGTCTAGACAGTAGCTGTGGCAGGGTGGGCAGAGGCAGCAGGGGGAATTTGTATTGGCAACCAGGCCCACGGTACAACAGCTTCTCCCCTCGAATCTCAGAGCCAGGCTGTTCCCTGACACAGTCAGGTCAAGATCCAGCAGATAGGAGCCTTGGCTCTTGGCCACTGGTGAGATCATTCCCCTTTCCCTGCTGCAGTGGTCCTTCACAGTTCCCTGTCTCCTCTCTTGAAGCCCAGGCTGCTGCTCCATGCTCAGTGAGCTCCTGCCCTGGAGCATCCTCATGCCTGCGCTGTCGCCAAGGGCTTGGGGCTGTGTGAGCAGCAGAGCTGCACTGACAGCACAGAGACACCGCTGTGCTGACACCAGCCAGGCCCTCAGAAGACTTTTGGTGGAACCCAGGACACTAGTTTAATACTGTGAAGCCTTCAACAATTGCTGATCTAGTTCCTGACTGAGCTGAGACCAGTGGCTCTGTTCAGTCTGTGTTTTGTCATCACAGAGCAGAGGAAAGCTGTCCCTGGGGTGATGCCTGCAAGGAGTGCTCAGCTGAGTGGCTCTGCCCTGCTCTCATGCATCCCTTCTTCCTCACCAACAAGCCCCACATGCTGGAATGCTCCTGGCATCTTTGCATCCCTGTGCCATGGTGGCTGCTCAGGGGGGTGAGCAGAGCACACCCCCCTTTGCTGCTGGAGGCACCAGACCTGCAACAGGTAATGGAGGTGTCCGGGGCACTGAACAGGTCCCTGGTGACCTTGTGTTGAGATCAGCTGAATAAACAAAGTAATGTAACCTCTTTTACAGAATCAATCAATAATTTAAGATGCAAAGGCATCACTTCAGGTCATCTGGTCCAATCCTTGCAGTACTCAAGGTCAGGTCTACCTTTGGTATTAGAGACCATGTCACTCAGGGCCATATGTAGTCAAGTACTGATTATTTCCAAGAATGGAGATCCTACTATTTCAACAGGTTTTAGGGAATTTTTGCCTGATGAGAAATCATCCACAAGTTAATTCATGCCCTTGGATCTCATGTTAGTGACTCTGAGGTCTTCTTGGGTAATTTCTTGCAGTACACTTGGGAGCATGCTTTTCCTTTCTGGAAGACAGCTGGACTCACAAGATACAGGTTTGCTTAACTCTGTTTCTCAGTTAAGCTTCTTCCTTTTCCCTCTCCTCTCCTTAGCTCTGCCCTATTTCTGTGAACTTCAGCAAGAAATTGAAGTTTACTTCTGTCCAGCAACAGAAGTTACTCATTTCTGGTTTGGGAAAGTATCTGGTACATTTGAAGAGCTACCAGAAGCATGATGAATATTAGTTGTACCTCTGAGAAGAGATTGTTTTACCCATGGATCTTACACAAGCAACACCATGGCCCTGCTATTGCCTTGACAGTGACAGATATATATTCCCGAGGGCCAGATTCAATAAATCCGTCTGAGTTATCCTGAAATCAATTTTTTAGGCCTTTTGTGACCTTGCATGGGACCAAAATGATTTTTCTTTATTGAATTGAAATGTACCATGTTCTCTGAAAAGTAATTAAAGTATTATGCAATGTTAGTTGGTATTCCAAAACTTGCACAGGATGTTTTATAATTCATTGTAATGAAATGACATAATAGAGTAAATGGTTTTCCTACTTTTTTTATCCTACATATGAATAAGTCACAGATACTAACAAATTCATTGCATTTATTAAAAAAAGGCCTCATCTCTTTTGCATACATGTACTATTTGTGTAAGTTGTTTATTTGTCCTTTAATTCTAGGAATATGTGTTAGAGAAATCTTCATATTAAAGATAGACTTTATCCTGGATAAGATTTCTGTGTGTGCATGATGACCTGTCATCACTTCAGAGACAATCAAACACAACTTTAAAACAGACAGTGGAATAAGTTTTAATATAGAAAAATGTCTTATAAAATATTCTATTTTGACAAAGAGTAAAAAAGTGTACTTTACTATTTTTTAAAAATAAAATTATTGTTCACAATAAAAAAGTTATATGGTTTTCTTAAACTAGAACTATATTAATATCAAATTCTACTTATTTCAGTTTCTTGGAAAAGTGTAAGTCTGGATTGTGATGTTGACATTGACAGAAGGCAGGATCTGAAAGCATCATGGTATAAGAAGTTCCAGAATAGGGGCGGGAGAGGGGCATGACTTCAAAACAACTTACCAACAAGATAAAGGAATGACATTTTGATTTTAAAAAATTGTGCAGCACTTGCCAGACAAAACCTCTGGTTTTGAATTCTTATACAGTGGAACTTGTTTCATTCAGGAGAAAAAAGTACCATCATCTCCATAGGCCTAGAGCTCAGGAATTGTTTCCTAGTTACTTGGGCCTTCCATAGTTTTGAGATAATTAACCACAGCTTTCTTCCAGAAGAAGAAATAAAGGGAAGTTTATTACCTATCAACAACAAAGTTTTCTCCTTCTGTCTTCCTCATGTTAGGCTGGCAGAGACTTCCAACCTCACATTCCTAAAGTGTGTTATATGCTGTTTATGAAAAAAATCCAGATTTTTGTTTTTACCAAAACAATTATGACTTTTTTATCAAAAGAGAGACATTGCCAGAATTACTGTGCTGACAACCACCTTATCCTAAAAACCTGCCTTAAGGGCCAAGTTCACAATTCTTCATCTAAAAGAAATGCAAAAATGCAGGGGTCAAAAACAGGTTTTGTGGTTTAAGGGTATATGATGGCTAGAGCCCTGGAGCAAAGTAGTAAATGTTTGTATTAATTATATTGATAGTGTGCAAAAGAAAATATTTTTTGTAAAAATAAAAAGCTCACAAACTCTAGCAGTTAATTTGTCAACAAAGTAAATAGTAGGATCCTCAGGCATTCATTTTTAATTCACAGCTCCCTAACTCAGTAAATCTCCTAGAAATTATAAGGCAACAAAACTCTGGAAGGAATGTATTTGTATTTCAGTGGACAAAGGCATCGATATTACTTTACTCTGAAAAATACTATAAAAATTCAAATTATATTTTCATTGCTCAGTTCCAAAAATCCAGTAAATTGACTATTGTACTGTTTAAGGTTTTCTATGGACATCATGACTTGACTTAAACATTTGAGATTTAAACGATGAACTGTCAAAGGCAAAGCCAAAAATAAATGTTGCATATGTTTTGTCTCACAAGGGTGAGCAACTAATAGAAGAACAAAAGGTTATTGAGTAAATATAGATTTTTGGATGGAGGGAGTGGGTATAAAGGTTCAAGATTTTTTTAGTGCTCTTATGACAGACTGACACAAACATTAAGAAAGTTTGACCTATTGTGTATCCAAACTGCAACAAAAAGTGATTTATGGCTTATTTAAACTTGTGGTACTGAGGTGGAAGACATTAATCTCATTCTATGCATGCTTAGAATAAATCAAAACTGATTTGTGGATAGGACATTAAACTTGTTTTGTATAAAATTGAAGTTAAAAAAATATACCTGTGTTTTCTCAGACTACTCTCCCTAGTAAAAAAATAACCAGTAGACTGGTTAAAGAAAGTGAAGGTCTTCCTTTTCCTACATAGCAAATGTGAACAGCTGCTTGGCTTGAAACGTTTCACTGAATATGAATAATGGCTCTGGATGAAAGGGTCAGAGTATAAAATAATCATCAGCATAGCACAGTCAAACTTTTGGCAGTGAATTATCCAAATCCCATTTGAACACATTTTCAGATCTGATATTCCTTTTGTAGCAACAGTGAGCAGGGTGAAGCCAAGGGGAAAGAGAGCAGAATTTAATAGAAAAATCATGAAACTGTGGTTACAAGAATTCAGCTCAGAATATATATATACTTTTAGATATATATGTACTTAAAGTATACTACAATATACTTTTATTAGATGCTGAATAACTGTATTATAAAAACCAGTGGAAATAGCTGAAGGTGCTTCATGGGTATCAAAAATAAAAATTGTAACAATCAAAATAGTAAAAAAAAAAAGAATTTATGTCTTGAATTTTTACCTGCTTTTCTCAAGGTTTCTAAAGTGAGCAGGACTTCATTGATATCAGAACTTAAGCTGCAGTAGCTCTTCACCCATTGCTGTTATATGGCTTGGGGTTTAACATAGTAAGAAGTTGAAGCAGACCCTGAAGTTACTTGTTACCAGATAAATGTGTGAAAAACCACAGGCTTTTAAATGTGTGAAAGTTGAAGCACTTCCTCAAGTTGGTCATTAGGTCACAAATTTTGTGGAATTCACTGATCTTTGCCATGTTGATTTTGCCATCCGAAAGCATTCAAGGTTTCATTTATTTTACGTATATATATATATATATAGGTGTGTGTGTGTGTGTGTGTGTGTATATATATATATATCTAAGGACACAGTGAGTGAGTGAATAGCCAAACCCAGTGTTTCTATTTGGACATCCACAATTACGACACACTTGAAGGCACAGGATTTGGTCTTTAATTGGACTGGTTTGAAGATGATGCAAAATTAAATGTCAGCATTGGCTTTAGTTCCCCAAGACTGTACTCTGAAAGTTTCCATTCTGCTTCTTTCAGAGTTTCTTTCACCTTGGTAATGGAAAATGCTCAACTAAAAAGTGTTTACTAGGAAAAAGGAGGGATTTTTCTTTTAATTTTATTCCCTTTGGAGACATGAAAATTAAACTGCTGTCAATTCAGAAAAGAAATCCTAAGGCTTCTAATCTCTCTCAGTAAATGCTATTCTGAAATACTACCTCTCATATAACTTCTGCATTTGCTTAGCATGCACAGATTTACAGGTATTGTCCTCTGCTCAATTTCAGTGTTCAGTAAAGCAGAGAAGGGATCATGGTTTTAATTCAGAATAAATCCCTGGTTAGTTTTATGGGGCTATCTCAGGCAGGACACAAGGGGCAAATATAACTCCAGCAGGTATCAGGACTCTGGAATGAACAGACCCCCAGAGGGGCTCAGAGCTATTTTGAAGATTTTGGGATTGCTTTTTCTATCATTGTAGTATTGGCAAACTCATGGTTTTGCTTTCACTGCTGGACTAAAACATTTGATTTTTACTTGGCTTTGAGTTAATAAATATTTGGGATCTGAGTCTTGAAGTAAAAGAAAAAGCTTTCTATCCTATAGGGACAAAAAGGATGGATGCTTCTCAGGAAAACACATGGGGGTTGTTTCAGCTGAATTATTATCAAATCTCACTATCAGACTTTACCTCTCTTTGCTTTGCTACAGAACCAGGGCTTTGCCTTTCTTCAGGGAGGCCAGTGGGTGCAAGAGGGCCCTGCTTTAGTGCCAGGGTCTTCCAAAGCACAGGAAGGGATTTGAGAGGAATGGGGGAGAAAGAGGGGTTGTGAGGAGTACCATGGTCGTTTCATTTCATCCTGGCTGTTTCCTTTGGAAAAGCTGGAGGGAGAAAGACACATTGGTCTCCAGCAAGCACAGGTGTCTTTGATGTCTGGATACATGGTTAGCTGTTCTTTGGGGGTTTTTTTTCATTGCCTTTTTTTTTTTTTT
>VZUA01046186.1:16771-32713 GCA_013401035.1 Horornis vulcanius
GGACCGCCCAAAATGGCCGCCCCGGAAGTGAAGCTACGGGTGGGATGGCCCCGGGAGGGAGAGAGGGATGAGGGCGGAGCGGCTGCTCCGGGCGGGCGGGGGCAGCGCTCGTGTCTAAGCCGGGCCGCTCCCGGGGCGTGGGCAGGGCGAGAGGAGGGGCCAGGGGGCGAAGAGCCGGTTCCCGGGTGGCTGAGGGCTGGGCATAAGCTGTTGGTGGGAGGGCGTGCAGTTAGGGGTCGTCCTAGTGTTCTCAGTCGCTCCTGTGGGGCAATGGGGGCTGTGCCCTGGCCCTCGGTAGCTCTCGCTGGCTGGGAGCCGGGGGAAGGGAGGCCCGGGGCTCCCCGGCGGGGCAGCGGAGTCGGTGGGCCGGCAGGGGCGGCCTGGCCCGGGTGTCCCGACCCCACCGAGCCCGGGCGGCCTCCCCGCCCCGCCGCTCCCCCAGGGCGGGTCGGGACGGCCGGACCGGTCTGGGGAGTTAAGTGGGCGTGCGAAGGTAGTCAGGAACCCGTGCTTGGTAAAACACGAATTTGTTTTCTCGTTCCCGCCTCCTGTTGGCATGGCAAATAGTTTACCCAGCTTGTGGCTGCTCAGGTGACTTGTACAGAGGTTTTACAAAGACGGTAGGTAAGGGACGGCGTTGAACCACGGTCACAAAATCCGGCTTCCGTGGGCGGAAGCATTAAAAAGGCCTCTTGGAAGTATTCACGCATTTCCAACAGTTCAAAACACTCTTCCTCAGAAATGCCGACAGTGCAGTTTGAACAACGTGGTCCAAAAGATGCAAATAAACGCAAAGGGGCACCTTTGGTTCAGAGCTATGGCTGAAATGTGAAATTCAGTGCTACCAAAACAGTCTACCTTGATGCAACACTTTCAAAACCAGCAAATCCTGAATTTCTTTACATGCTTTCTAAAGAAATTATTTGAACTTATATTTAAATCCAAAGAAATAAAAACCAGGTTTGGACAGGTCAGACAAATGAAATTGTTATGACATTAAACCTGTTCTTTTTTGCTATTTAAATATGTAATTTCTTTTCCCTATGTAATAATCTAGACCTGGAGGCACACTAGTGTTAGCACTTCTATGATTTTTAATGGCTCTACATGTATCATTACTCTGATATTTATGCTGATACCCGTTACAACTGAGCTGTTCTGTCATCAGGTCAGGAAGAATTCCATATGTACATGAGAAATGATTTTGCATAGATCTGTAGAAAAAGCAATATTGCTTCAAGATCTGCTCTGATTTATGCAGAAGTTTCTCTGTTTTTGTGAAGTACTGTCAGACATAAAATGGTATGGAAATGGGACAAATCATAAAAACATAGCTTCTAAGCAAAACACTTTCAACTTCTTGGTTGCTGTGAAGTGTAAAATACTTTTTAAAAAATTGAAAGGCAGCTGTTGCACAATCAACGAAAGTATGTTACAGTATTAGTCCCAGTCATACATATAACTGAGTTATGGTGACAGCACACCAAGTCATGTTGTTTTCCTGTATTCAGCCATGGCTATATATTATCATGGCTCAATATATGTTGATAGTCCAAATGCTCTGTGCACTGACAACTGTGCATTTGTCCCTCTTTGAGCTAAACATGAATGAATGCATGCATGCATGAATGAATGAAAGTTTGGCTGAAAAGAATATATTTTCCTGTATGGTTGCTGATGCTTCAAATCAGACACTTGACATTGTGACATTTCTCTGATAATAATTTGTGCTCAGTTACAGTGGAATAATCTCTCCTCTTGTATGCCTTTCAAGGCAATTATGAAACTGCAATGGGATGTTTTCTTTGGAAAGAATAGTATGTATTTTACAAAAACATTAGGCTGGCATCCAGTCATCTGGTGGGGTTCAGCAGGGCTCTATTTTCTTTGACAAACTGGTTCACCTGGACACAAGATTTGAAGGAATATTCAGTAAGTTTTCTGGCAACATTAAACTGGGAGGAACTGTTGATTCCTTAGAGGACAGAAAGGCTCTAGAGAGAGATCTTGACAAATTAGAAAGATGGATAAATCACCAGCCATTTAAACAAGGGCAGGTGGTGGTTTCTGGGGTGGGGCAGCCCTAGATGTACAGACAGACTGAGGAATGAGAGGCTGGAGAGCAGCACTGTGAAAAGGGACCTGGGGGCCCTGGTCAATGGCAATCTGAACACGAGCCAGCAGTGCCCTGGCAGCCAGGAGGGCCACCTGTGTCCTGGGGACATCAGGCACAGCATCTCCAGCTGGGCGATGGAGGGGATTGTCCTGCTCTGCTCTGCTCTGCACTGGGGCAGCCTCACCTACAGTGCTGGGGGCAGTTCTGGGTGCCACAGTACAAGAAAGACTTGAAGCTGTTGGAGAGTGTCCAAAGGTGGGCAATGAAAATGGTGCAGGGTCTGGAAGGAAAGCTGTACGAGGAGAGGCTGAGGTCACTTGGTCTGTTCAGCCTGGAGGAGACTGGGGCGGGGGGGGGCGGTCACTGCAGCTGCAACTTCCTCCTGAGGAGAAGCAGAGGGGCAGACACTGATCCTTCTTTATTGTTACCGGTGACAGGACTCACGGTAACAGCGTGAAGGGCAATGTTTATGTTGGGTATTAGGAGAAGTTTCTTCACACAGGGAGAGGTTAGGCACTGGAACAGGCCCCCCAGGGCAGTGGTGACAGCCTGACAGAGCTCAAGAAGCATTTGGACAATGCTCTCAGCCACATGGTGTCACTCTTGCAGTGTCCTGCATAGGGCCAAATGTTGGACTTTGATGATCTTTGTGGGTCACGTCCCAGTTAGAGTGTTCTATGATTCTGTGATTAAAAGGTAGCGTGTAGGTGCTACCAAATTCTACTATAAGTGCTACCATTCTAATATAGGTGTTAACTTTGTGATGTACCAAATGATGGAAAGCTAATTGAAAATGAAAATTAATTTATCTATCCAGCTAATTGAGTAATTTACTTACCACATGGGTAAATAATTGGTCATTATTTGATGCTGAGGGTTGACATGGTCATTTTCCTCATCTCCCACAAGTAAAAAAGCTTGAGAACAAAAGGTATGGGGGATGATGCTTTCTTGGTTTCAAATCAGCTATAAACAGTTTGCAAAGTTTGAGTTAGAAAAAAGACATGATTAGCCAAGGATGCCCACCCTCAGAAAACCCCTCTTGACACTGTGCTTTCCAAATGGTAGAATTATTATTATTTTTTTTTTTTAGAATAATCTACTTGCAGTTAACTGTTTCTAATTCTGTTACAAGAAATAGCTCATAAATCCATCATTCTGATTTATAAAATGCTAGCAAGTTTATTGAAAAATATCTCTTAGTAGAGAATGGGCAAATTACTTTAGATAAAAATGTCTTTCTTAACTAAAAATTCTCCAGCCTTCTGGAACTGGTTTAATTCAGTGCTTTTCAATAACTCTGAACCAGAGGCTTTCTTAGCAAACCAAACTATCTTAATCTGAATTGACTTTTCCTCAGAAAGATGAGCTCAAGCTGCTTCTGTGAATGCATTATGTGGTTACTTGTGTTTCAGTGAATGAATATGTGGTTACTTGTGTTTCAGTGAATGAATATGTGATTACTTGTGTTTCAAAGTGTTTTGTAAGGAAATGACTTCATATTATTCTTTCAAATACTGGTTCTCTTCATTTTCTATGATTTGTGGGATTTACAATGTTTATGCCAAACTCAGATGGTGGTGAGGAGTGTTTGGTTCATCTGACAAGGAAATCCATCAGGTTTTTTCAGTCTAAAATGTTCAATTGCTAAATAGACCAATCAAGTGGCCCGTCTTCATCAGTAGTCTGCTCCAATGAAATAGATCACAGCTTTACAGAGAATAGACCTTAAATCAAGCTGTAACAAAGACCTTTAACTCTTTAACCTTAATCTCTGTAAAGAGTGTTTCCTCTCATAAAGTAATCTTTCCAACATCAAATGCAAGCATGATGGTTAGAAGAAAGTGGAGATGATGAATGTCCATGTGCCGCATGAGCACATAGCTAAGACTGCAGATGTTGGGCAGGATTACTGGCATGGAAGACTGGATGACTACTAGACACTCACACAGTAGAAATGAGGAGTAGATCTCTGGTAATATAAGTAAAAGTTAAAATTTCAAATTAGATCATATGCAGATAGCAGTGGTAAAGTCTTGCAAAAGTTTAGGCAGAAGACACCGAGGCTGTCAGGTAAAACTTTAACTGAAGAGTTATTCAATAGTAGCTCCTGGAACAATTTGAAATAGCAAGGTAATTTTTCTAGGCTTTACAGCAAAGACATTCTCTTGCAAAAATTTGGAAAGATTTTAACTTTAGGGGAGGGAACGTAAGTGTGATAAACAGACATTTCCATGTAATAATGAGCTGCATTATTTTTCAAAATCTTTTATATTAATTTAAAAGAAAAATGCATGGGAAAATAGGAGAAAGGTCAGGAATTGTAGTAACATGCAGAACTATACATGCAGACTTCCATTTCACCTCTTGTTCTTATAATCAATGAAGCCCTGATTCCACAAGATAATAATTACAATTTCACTGTGCTGGTCACAGTATCAAAATCTCTTTGTTTCCAGCACACAGAGTATTGAGCTGATATAACCTTGTTTTAACAGTCTGAAGTTGTAGCGTCAGTCCTTTTCTGGGAGTGGGGCAGCTTTGCCAGTTCTGCTGTCAGAAGTTACACTAACACTCTTTTCCGACCAGAACCAGCTTAGCCAATTTACAGGAGGCACTGCGTAACCACGTCAAGCCCCTGGAGTCACCTAACAAGGACAACAATGAATGCTCCAAGCTGGTGAGCACCTTGCCCTTCTTATGAGAACCCTGACTACTTTCTGAAGCTTAGATTTTCTCTCCACATTCCAGAGTTGTAACAGGATATTTGAAATTCTTCTGTAAAGAGCTCACCTCTTTGGGAGGAGAAGAAGGATTTCCAGGGCGATAGCTGATTTGCAGAAGGGAACAGGTAAGTGCTGCACAGCCAGACTGCAGTCATTTTACCAAAAGCCAGCCTAGAACTGCCAGTGTTCTCGTGCCCTGCATGCACATGCTCTACACCTCTCTTCCTGTGGCTGTTGCAGCCCTGTACGCCACCCCAGACCCACACTGAGGTAAGAACATATAAATCCAGACATGAATACAGTGTTCCTCATGCCCCTCAGGAGGATCAGAACTTTAATTTACAATAGAGAACTAACTTCTTGTATTTGTTTTTTGAGGTAACTGATTTCACTGATGTCCAGGTGTTGTAAGGGCATGCTGTGTGTTAACAAACTCATGCCAGTCTTGGTTTCAATAAAGAATCACTTTTGCTGATTTAGAATGACATTGCTCAATGTCATGTTATTTGAAACAAAGATATATGAAAAGTAAAAGCTGTTCTCAGTGGAGCCATCAGATGCTGCTGCTCTTCTTATTCCCTTTAGTTCTGTTGCGGTCCATTGATTCTGGGACAAAAATTAAATCATCCCCCAAACATCCTTCCCTCTATTTTTTCTCCCTGTGGACCAGTTTCTTGTCTTCATGTAAGGAGCAGAGCCCTTCTCCCATGACAGGGATTGCCTGGATTTTAGGAACGTGCAGGCATGTTTTAACTGTCACTAACAAGGCATCTTCATTCTTCCCCTGACTGAACTTGTCTGCCTGTTTCCCATCCCACAGACAGTAAAGGTAGGAGCCTGCCAGTCACTGGCCTGGCCAAAACAGCAGGATGTAATCATGTAAAAAAAGTTGCTCCTTCTGGAAGAAGACTTATTTATTTGCTTTGAACAGTAGTAATTTTCCCCTCCTGTCTAAAGACACATGAAAAGTGTAGATGCAGCCACACGCTGCCACAAATGCTACCTTTACAAGGATGGCTAATTTATGATGAAAGCCAGTGCATGGGAGCAGTGAATAGTAAGCTGCAGTCATGAGGGAAGATGTGACAAAGCAAACACATGCTGTTTGGGAGTGAGGAGCAACTTTGGAGTGCAGCCAAGCAGCACTGGCAGTCTGCTTGCATATGTTCCCTTCACCAACTTGAGAGTGGGAGGAAGAGCAGAAGCTAAGGAAAATGATAAAAGAGCTGTTTCAGCCAGTGAGATCTCAGTCTCTCCTACCACTATATTTTCTTTTCCTGTATTATAGTGCAGATGCTTGTCTTCTGTGGCCCTTTTCTTATACCTCCCCAGCCTCTCCTCATATCTGCACCCCTCAATAAGAAGTACATAGGTAACCATCAGTGGGAATTGCCTAGTTGTGCAAGTGGCTCAACTTGCACTATGATCTCTTCCAGCCAAATGATCCTGGCAAATAACTTTTCAGTGTGTCTTTCACCCTTGCCATTTTAAAACTGTGCTTTTGTAGTTGAACATAAATAGTTGTGTGCTTTTTGGTTATTTTTGTTTTGCATTGCTTTTAATCACTTTTATTTTCTTCATTGAGTGATCAGTAAGTTGTAATTATTAAGTTCTTAAATACCAATTGGAAAGAAATTGGATTACAATTCTGGGGTCTGAAAAATAATTTAAAAATGTCATCTTCAAATGTCAGGACTACTGAACAAATTAAAAAAAATAAAAGATGAAAAACAAAAGATGTTTTGGTATCAATTCAACAATATACAGTTTTGTAGAACAAATAAAGGATTTTGCATAAAATAGCTCAGAGTGCATTCTTCCTAATCAGATTCTCCTGATTCTGTTGCACAGGTGCAAGTAGCTTCTCCACACAAAGCACAACAATTGCAAGTTTTTGGCTTGAGATGGCCTGATTCCATTTCTACAGGTGTCTTCTCTCTGAATGTGACCATTAGTGGACATGAAGTCTCATGCCTGGCACAGAGAGTTTTGATTAGCTGTGTCAGGATATGGACAGCTGTCAGCAGGCAGGAATCCGTGCCTCTGCTGCTGCAGTCACTACTCCATCAAAGGCAGAAGTAGCCTGTAATGGAGAACTCTGGTATGATACACAGAAGGCCAGCTCTTCCAGTGAGTGCAGTCCACAAGGAGTCACAGAGGGAAAGAAGATGAGCAACTGAATGGCTCCACACAGAGCAGTAGAGTACCAAGCTTCTCTCATCCAGAAACCTCCTTTAGTAACTCTTGCTAACTGAGCAACAGTGTTGGAAAAGTGCCCTCGTGTCAGAACTGACTCTGATCTCTATTCAAAGGCAACATGACAGTGCAGAACTGTGCATGCATGCCGCAACAGCTTTAGACAAAAAGGGAAATTTGAGGCAGTCACATATAGTTTGAAGCTAAGTCATGGATATAAAAAAATAAAATTATTAAATCTAAGGATCTACTGGTGAAATTCATCTTGAAGATTGTCACACTGCTGGAAAGACAAAGTGTGATATAGTTATTCTGAAGGCTGCAATAGCAGCATGAAGTGAAGCTGACAGGAGGATACACATATAAACAATTTAAACACAAAATAGGAAAGATATAGTGTTGAAGAAAAATTCGGCAGATTTTGGTTCAGTGAAAGGAGTCATTTCCAGAAATTATAGCACGTAGAAGGAGCAGAGATGAGAGTAAACCATAAGTTAGGTAACCAGATATCCCAGTTTGGGTAGAACTATGTTTTTTAACAGCATGTAGTATTTTTCTTGTTTTTCTTTGCTCAAACTTTATTGCTCAGAATTTTTTATAGGACGACGACAGAACCAGAAGCAGTGTCTTACACACAGGCACATGACCTGAAGCAGAAGGTATCTATTCTATTACATGGCAAGTCTATTTTATAAGATAAGTCATAAGAACTCCAACTTTCAAAAATCTCCACAAATCTCTACAATCTTCTTTTTGTGAACAAAATCAGCTGATGGCATGTATATAATATGGACATTGTGCTCTCCTTTTCAGTAGTTGGCACTCTCATGGGAGTTTTCTGTAGAGTTTGGGAAAGCACGTTGTGTGGGTTTTGCATAAATCAAGGAAGGAAGCAGCCAGCCACCAAAGTGACTTTTTCTGAGAATCTGCTAAAAGCTTCCTCTATGGCAAAACCAAAGTGATCATTGGCTGGCTCTAAGCCAAGCAGAAAAGCTGGAAACACCTCTGTGATGCCGTATTTAAGAAAGGCAAAACCACGGGAAGCTCTCTTTCTCCCTCACCTCTGAGGACAGGTGAGGGGGCTGTCCAGGCCCCTTCACAGTGGAGCCCACTGGTCCCTTGTCTGGTGGCCGTGCCACCGGGGCTATCCCGGCACCGTGAGCATCCATGCAGCCCGTGCCGGGAGCGGCTGCCAGGACTGAGAGCGGCCAGGGCCAGAAGCGGCCGTGCTGTGCCACTGTCCTGACACGGCCAGCAATAGACTTTGCCTGCCTGGCCGCTTCTAACCTGCCACACTGCAAATGAAAGTACAGAAATGGTGGCAGCTTTTATCTTTTTTCAGTGCTCCACATGAGGAGCGGAGCCAGCGCTGTGTCGGTGAAGATCTCGTGATGAGCGATTCCCTGGTGAGGAGCCTGGACAAGATCAACCTTTCAGTGCTGCAAAACTGTTTCACTTGACAGAACTTGAGAACAAATGAAGCTGCAAACACCAATTCTCTCCTGAGTCAGAGAAAAGGAAAAGGTGAATGATACGGTGACACTGAGGTCAGTGCAAAGGAGGAAGGGGGAGGAAGAGGTGCTCCAAGCATGAGAGGTGAGTTTCTTCTGCAAGCCATGGTAAAGGACTCTCATACAACAAGCTTTCCCTATAATTCATGAGGTGCATGGGGGGATGCAGAATCTACCTGCAGCCTGTGTGGAAAAGGTGCTTATGCTGGAGTGTTTGGACACTGAGAAGCTGTGATCTGGTGAGAGGCTTGAACAGAGAGAGAGAGAGAGAGAATTCTTGCTTCCAGAGACAGAAAAAGGAAGACCCTTGCTTTTATATTAGAAGAGAACTAAAGTCAACCCCCATGAACTAAATGACCCACGAAAAAGAAGAGTTATAGGAAGACTGGTTTTGCCCGTGGGAGGGACTCGCATTTCAGCCGGTTTTTGGGCAGGACTGCTACTCACGAAAATTAGAACCATGTTGAAAAAGTTCACAGAGAACCGCCTCCCATGGGAAAGACCCCATGGCATAGAAAAGGAGACTTCTCTCCCTAAGAAAGCTAAAGAAAGGTCTTTAGAAGTAACAAGCTGACTAAAAATTCCATGTTTGGTCCCCCTGTGCTATCAGTGGGAAAGAAAGAAGGGCTGGGAGTGGTGTTATAAAGGTTAATTTTAGTTCTCATTATCTTCTTTTAATTCTATTTATAAATTTTTCTTTATACCTTTTAAATTTTGGGCCTTTTTTGCTCTTAGAGTGCTTCTTCCAAATCCTTACCTCAACTCATGAATCCCATTAAAGTGCTTTCTTTCCACTCCTCTGGCTAACTACAGCAGAGGAGGATGAGTGGATGCTTTTTTGGGGGCACAGGCATTTGGCCAGCATCTAACCCCTGACACACATTCATTTAACAATTGACTTTTGAAAAATCAGTTGTACAGTATTTGCATACTCTAAAGGTGTGCAGGCACTGAGCAAGCAGTGGGAATGGACACAGAAAATAGCTCTGGAAATTTCTGATAGCTCTTCATGCACACAGCTGTAAACTCACCGTAGTTTGAAATGGGAAGAATTTATTGCACAAACTTACTTTTTAAAAATAAATAACTTGTCCCTCTGAATTTGCCCTTTGACATACATAACAGGTTGTAAATCAGATCCTTAAAAGACAAAGCATTTTTGTAGAAAAACCTACCCACTCATTAATTTCAAAGGCTACTTTTCAGAAGGGGCAAATTATGGATATGAAAAATGACAGATTTCAGCAGATTAAGCTGTCTCTGAAGAAGAAACATAAATTGCTTGTTAAACTTGTGCGTGCTCAGATTTAAAGTAAATTAAAAAAGGAGTCTATTTAAAGTTAAAAATGCAGTAATTGCTCTCTCCTTTCATTAACAGTAGCTCAGTGTATGCTTTTATAACAAAAAGTATTGTTTCTTTAAAGCATCATGGATCTCTAGAGGAAAGGATTTCAACATTGATTCAATTTTGTACTGATTATTTATTAGGACATGGTTGTTTTAGAAAATGTGCATGGGAGATAGCAAAGGACACAGGTACATCACTAAATTTAGTTGCTGGAAAGAAACAGAACACAGGGGCCTGATTAGTTGTTTTGTTGTGACCCTGATCTGTTATTTACCACAGTGTTTTAATTAAAATCTTTAAAATGTTAAGTTACCATAAGATAGTTTGTTCAGTGGTTGATACAATCATCACTGGAAGCATGTCAGAAGTGGGGAGAAACTCTCTGTATCTTTTCTGCCTTTGAAAAAAGCCTGTCTCTCTGAAGCATTGTATAGAAGGAAAGCAAAACTGCATTACTATCTCAAAAGTTTAAAGTTCTTCTGGAGGTTACATGCTAAAAAGACCCTGAAATTCATGAGGAAGGATTTTCTTATTAGGATCGTGCCCCTTTGTCCTCCATTTTAAATAAATAAATAAATAAATAAATAAATAAATAAATAAATAAATAAATGCTTTTTCTTTCGTTTTGAAAGATGCTGTTTACATTAAAATGCAGGATTAGCTAAGAATGTCCATCAATGTCCATTCCAGTCCATTGCCTTTATTGACCATGCAGCCTTTTATGTCCATGATAAGATTATTAAAAAATGACACCTAAAATATTTTTATATGGTGATAAACTTTAACATTGTCTGAAATGAATAGGCAAAGAAATCCAGAACTTCACAAAAGTGCTTGACATTAAAGGTCATGGCACCAATGCTGAACTGCTGTTGGTAAGTACACTAAAGTGGAATCACTATTTCCTGTGAGATACCAGAGTACAAATGTGCAGCAAGCTCTATCCCATACTTGAAAATTCAAAGCTCAGAATAACCTAGAAGATGTAAATGGTTAATCATCATTTAATAAACAGAGATCTGAAGTATTGGAGAGAAAACATGCAGGTCCATGATGAAAAAGACTGGCCACTGACAAAGTGAATGTTTTGCCAAAGATATTCTTGTTTCTGTCTGTCCATAAGGATGACATAGTTAATACTGTTAGCATTTATGTGGACAAAGAGTTATGGATAGAGTATATACTTAGTGCAGATCTATTAAATTGGATTGCCAAATTATTTAAAATATCATACGGTACCATTATTTCTGTGTGGTATAGCTGTAGTGCATGCAGTGCTCTGTTCCAGCTTGTGTTCTCATAGAATAAAAAACATTTAGAAGTATGTATGTACTACTAAAATACTGTGAATCAATGCAAAGCAAGTTTTCCCTTTAGAAGATTTCGTCTCTCTTATACTTAATGACTTATGAATTAAGGACTTATGAATCTATAATAGAACACTGAAATAACTCTAAACTTCTCAAACCACTGAAAGTGCTGGAGTACAGCTCATAACCACATATTACAAATTGCTAAATAACTATCTTTGACAAGTGTCATGGCATTTTTAGCAGAAATTAAGTGGTTTTTTTAATCTACTAGTGTATTATTAGTATCTTAGATTATCAATATCTTGAGAGTACCAGCATAGTCTAAATAGTCATAAGTGGCCAGCAAAAGATGTTGTAATAAACTATTATTTTTGTTCTCAGAACACATTTGCTTTGAAAGTCCCCTAAACTCATCCATTTTTTTAATGTTAGCCCTTGATAGGTGTTTCATACATGAGATGCTACTTTTATTAAGCTTAATTTAAAAAAGACAGTCAGCAGAAGCTGTATGATCTGGTTGGTAGAAAGAAATTCACTTTGAAACAAAGTACCAGCCTGTTAAGCATCTCTTAGAAAAAGTATATAGAAGTATATTCTTAGACTCAAAGGAGTTAATATTTTTTGATGCAAACTATGACTGTAACTCAAAGTCACTTATTTTCTCATGCTGTATAACTGAGAAGAAAATATGTATTTAAAATCAACGAAAATGTGCATAATAAAGAACCCAAAAGTGATACAGAACAGAAAGTGCAGAATTTTGAATCAAGAATATTAGTTTTGTGGAATTTCTGTTCCAAAGGGTAATTTCATTGTAAAGCATTTCTTCTTTGATTTGCAATATTCATAATAACAGTTTGAGAGTGCTCTATACTTTCTGCTTCATGTTCATGCTGTGAGATGCACTTAACATCTGAGTAATATTTACCAACCAAATAACATTCTTTCTATTTTTGTGAAAGGACATTAGAGCATCACAAAAAGGCTGAGAAAAGGCAGACAGCAAAATAATATATTTGGTATTTAATTCAGATGAAAATTGATATGAAAAATACAACAAAAGTACTCCATCCTCTTAGTAACTATCTGGGAAATGTTAAAAAGCAGTGCAACTTCACTTAGATGTCCCATCCAAAAGATAACCTTGGTAATGATTCTGCCAAGCATTTACAATGAAACATAAAGTGAAGTAAAAATGCTATAAATACTCAGCCATAGTGGCCCCCTTTCTTATCCACCCTAACACCTAAAAACCCTCAGCAGGGCTTTCATCATTTCATGTCTCATTTACTGTAACAACCTTTCCCTGAGCAATCCATTTTTCATTGCACATCTCTTCCCAGAATGCTGTTGCTAAATTCATTTCCACTTCATTTTTACAGCACTACATGAGCTCTTTCTTCTCCAATATGTCCTGCATAAAGTTGGGCCTGTGTAATCTTAATTTTTACATTGACATATGGGACAACAGTACTGGCCAGTTTTATAAAAATTAAAATATTCCATGAAACAGATAGTACTGAATTTGTGTTGCGTGATAAATTTTGATGTCACAGTTGTGATCTTCATTAGCTCATTCTAATTTTTTGCTGTTGGTTCATATTTGCAATCCATACTCCATAAACTTAGAGACTCTCAATTTTGCCTTTTAAAACATAACATTGAAATAATACATGGCAAAACAAATCCCATTGCCTTTGAAAGTTGCAGATTTCTGTATGACATGTCATAAGGTAAATAGTTTTATCAACTTGCTTTCTAATGACTCACTGCTTTTATAAATGTCTTATAAGTGACTGCTTTTAAAACTATACAGATAGTTACCTTTAAATATATCTGTTAAAAATATAATGTTTCCCAAGGTTATATGGCATAGATAAATACTTACTCTTGTTTTAAGACTTGAGCAATGTTTAATTTGAGCCTGAGTGAAAACACCTTTCTCCTCTTTTTCTCTCTGTGTATGTAAGCGTGTGTATGTTTCTATGAACTGTATTGATATTGGTTAATTGTATATTGCCCAATGTGCCATCGACTGCCACTTGTGCTTTTAAATTCTAGAGATTGTTTATGTTTGCAAGACTTGGTGAGCAAATAACTGAATATTTTGGATTCAGCTACATTACAGGAGAGAGGTCAGCAAATTTCATTCCATCAGTGTTTCTGAAGATGTGTTTCCTCCAGGAATTTTGTGACAGCATTGTCCTGGTTTGTCCTACCACACCATTGTTTCAGTTGTTCTATTTGTGTACTAACTTACAAATTAACAATTAGGAATTATTTAATTATTTTTATAGAGTTACTCAAGATTCTGTGGATTAACAGAGATTCAAAAAAAAAAAAAAAAAGAGAACTAAAGTCCTATAAAACATTTACAGTTGAAGAATTCACCAGGTATTTTCACTGGTAATAGCATTTCACGTTTACAAAAGAGTAAGCAATTGCCATTCCATATACCATTAAAATAGGTCCTCCTTTGTAACATTAGTGCCAAAACATCTGAAGTCATCTGCCATCATTTACTGTTTTAAGCAACAATGCTGTGACTTAGAGTGTTTTAACTAATTTGCTTACTGCTGAAAGAAACATATATTCTATAATCCTACCCAAATTTGTTATGTATATTATATTATGAACATAAAGTCACAAAAATATAAGGAAATGAATTGCTGCTTCCAGTAGGTAAATCCCTCCACCTTATTCTTTGTCCCCATGCAACTATACAAAATGGCTTTCCCATTAAAAATGCGGTAAGTGTAACAAATGTCCATGTCTTTTTCTTCCATATAATGTACTGTTTCTGGATTTTGTTACTAGCTTTTTGCTGTGAAATAGGAATGAAATATAGTTCTAGCTAATAACAAGCTCAGTTTTTTAAAAACAAAGACAAGGAATTGGAACACTAAGGATTCCTGCTCTGATCTCTCTGAATTACATTGTTCTCAGAGAAACTTGGTGTAATTGCTTATATTATCATTTTATATAATGAGGAAACAATTCCTAACAACTTAAGAATTGTTTGCAAAGACTTTGAAGTGTTTGGATGGCCAATGCCCAGTGATCCCCCCTTGTTCCCTTTATTGTGTTCTGGTTCAAGACATGAGAAGCATTACCACTCAGGAGCTGTCACTGGAGACACCCTGCAAACCCTGAGTGCCTGTTGAGGATGGAACCATAGCTATCCTGGTGATCCCTGTCTCCCTGCTGCTGTCAGCTGCACCCTGCATGACAGCAACTAGGTGGGTGGCACTTAAGCTCCTCAGGTATTTCAATGTATCAGCAGCCTGCAAGTTTCACTGACTCTACAGGTTCATGTTATGACTCTGTTAAATGCCCCAAATTATACTCAAATGCACCAAATGATACCTAGAAAGCACAGGAGTGACGTGATTGTAATTACTACACTAATGGGCTTGGTGAGGGTGCCAGGCTCCATATCAGTAATGACTTGAAATAATAAAATACTAACTTAAAATTATTTTTTGGAATAATAACAACAATATATAACTCATAACCGTGTAAGAAAAGTGACATGGGAAATCCACTAAGAGCTACAACACTGAGGAAAGTACTCTGATATTACACAACAATTTAGCAAATAACAGGACAATGTCAAAAATTTAATTTTTATTCTTTAAGTGTTTTCTGACAAGAAAGCCTGCAGGTATTTTTCTGTGGTGGCTCTTGATCTCAGGAACACAGCTCATGGCTTCCCTAGGGCAAAGAAAAGAACAGATGATCCTCTGCCTATACTTTTTGTGGGGAACTACTGGGGTGGCTTCACTGAGAAGCTGCCAGAAGCTTCCCCTTGTTTGATGGAGAGAGTTCCAGTCAACTTCGAGATGAGCCTACTGCTGGCCAAGGCAAATCCATCAGCAAAGTCGGGAGCATTTTTGGGATAACATATGAAAGAAGGTGGGGGAAAAATAAGGCACAAAAACAGCAAAAGAGAAGAAATTCAGATTTGGTTTATTTCACTTTATCCTGCTCTGATATGATTGGCAATACATGAAAATAATTTCCCAAAGTTTCATATCAGGCAGAAAATTTCAGAGTTTCACATCTAAATTTCACTTGTCTGGAGGAGGATACAAGAGGAAAAAACCACTTCATACCTTGGAGGTACCTCACTCCTTATGAAACTCAGGGCTCTAGACTGCATGAAAGGCAGTGGTTTTTCCAGCCAAGGATTACTGCAAGTCAAGGATGGGACTTGCAGAACCTACAAAGGATTTGCTTTCCAGCACATCATTTTAATAACAGTACCCCCTCAGTGTGCTGGGGTGTGTGTGTAACAAGCCAGCTGGGAAGGAAGCAAGGTTTGCTTGGGCTTCAGATTAGGCAGGAAAGCAGCAAAACCAGCTGGGTTTGGCCATGTCTGGGACCAAAGGATTGAAACAAATGAGAAGGCCATTGGTGTGAAAAAGGAATTCTGTTTGTGTTAGTCTCTTAGAGGAACAACACAGTCTTTGGAGATAAACATTGAGCTTCCTCAAGAGGGCTGGAAGAACAACAGTGGAATTTTGAATTAAATGTTTGCTAAGGAATTGCTGGGCTGGTGTCCCCATCAACTGCCCTATAAAACATCCTGTTTGTCTAAGTTTCAAAGAATGAGGGTGGAGATGAGACACTGGTCAGCTCAGTACCCCAGAGGAGGGAAAAGATGAAGGGATATTGTGAGGGAGCAGACAAGTTAGAAAGGGGACAGGATGAATGCCTCCACTTGGAGGGA
>VZUA01046188.1:7081-35703 GCA_013401035.1 Horornis vulcanius
AGTCCAGTTTTGAATGCTTATTGTTTTATCTCTGTCTGCTTTTAGTATTTATACCTATCTCCATGGCAAAACAAAACCATTCTTCTTGTTTAAGGTAATTTTTACATTGTGGGAAATGTTATGCAAGGAATCAAAGCCATATACAATATCCTTGGAGGTCAATGCAAAAAACAAAACCAGACCCCTTGCATGCAAAAGTCTNCTGACCAAGAATAATATCTCTTCAACTGCAGTTTTAAGTTGTTTATGGCTTTGCCAACCCCCTCAGAATATCTGGACACAGATTTGGAGTTATATCATCACTGACAGAACAAACTATCTTTTTTTGTTGTACGTTACCGTCAACCCACTCTTTAAATACCATTTAATACAGGCATCAAATACAAGTAATTTACCATAATCTTCAGATATACCTATGCATACCCAGATGACTATAACCAGCAGCTGTCAACTTGCAAATAATTTAAAACCTTACCTCACAAAGTCACTAGGAGCTGTATTTGTTAGCTAGCGGAGGTCACAATCCTTTACATAGCTACTACATCACAAAAATAAGCATATTTTTCTCCTTCGGGTTTACTCTTTTTCATTGTTAATAATCTAAATATTTAGGAACATGGTTTTTATTCCTCGATCACTACTTGTATGGGGATACTGCTGTTGCTCTGACTTGCTGATGAACCATCTGAGACACTGAAACATGAATTAGCCAGCTGGAAACTGCACAAGGTAGTAAAAGAGCCAAAATTTTAACTAAGCATTTCCAGACCTCAAGCCCTTAGTTCTTTAGACACCCTAAGCTCTTTGTGCAGGAATCTTGTTGGAAGGACCTAGCTGGATGAATCAACAGAGTCAAAATAGGAACAATCTGATCCTTAATTTAATGTGGGGGTGGATTTTTGTTTGTTTGTGGGTTTGTTTGTTGTGGGTTTGTGGGTTGTTGTGGGTTTTTTTTTCTTTCTGTGTAATTTCTGATTTGCCCAGGATCAAAAGTACTATCACACCATGACGATCACAGAAAACACTTTTCTTCCCAGCCCTAAGCCAGAGTTTGTGGTAGCATCCTTTCTCCAGAGGCAGAGGTGGCTTTCTACCTTGGCTCAGAATGTTTTGAGTCCTAGCAGTGTGCCTTCCCCTCCTATTGTGTCTGGAGTGAGAGAGGCCATCCAGAGCATCTCCGGTGCCTGTTCCCAGACCTGGTTGTCCCTGCACTGCCTGGCCAATGATGGTGGCTCTCCTGCATGGTAAGCCTCTGTTGCAACGGACACAAACAGAAGAGGCGCAGGTTCCTTTAGAAAGTNTTTGTTTACCAGAAGAAAGCCTGGGAAAGAACCCTTCCAAGATAAAAACATCCCAGGCATGGAAATCAGGACTACAAGCCTCTCTTTCCAAATTGTAGAACACAGAGCAAATATCTTCTCATGGCTTGGCAACCTTGTGTAGATGAATGGAAATTTTGCAAAATAACAAGACACTGGGCTGAGAAGCTCCATTTCATGAAGTGCCAAAGAAACTCTCTCTGCTTATCAAACAGCCTACAGTGTTGGGTTCTGCTATAGAAAACATCAATTAGTTCTGGCTTGGTCCTCTGACAATATAATAAATATTTGATACCCATAAGCTGCCTAATGCCAGGCAAGTTTCTAGGGAGGAGACATGATCAAATCAGCAGTCTGCACGCCTCACATCTTTGCAGTGGCATGGACTCAGGGCCAATCACTTGGGCCTGTTTGAGAAATGAATTTGGCAGCTTTGGTGTAGCCGATGGCCAACCAGCAGTTGAACAGAAAAAAAATCAGTGCTGTGGTTGGCACTGATCTGAAATTTCTGTGTGTGATGTATTCGTCCCACATGCAAAAGGTCAACGTCCCCTATTAGATTTTGGAACCTCAGCAGATTTTGGATGTTTTTCCATTTTCAATTTTCTCTGCACACAGCAGAAGCAAGAGCTGTGGTGTCTCTATTCCATGATGAAAAAAAAAATGTAATGTAGAAAAAATTTCCTCTCCCAGCAAGTAATAAAGAGTTAAAGTCAATAGGAAGGATTTTTTAATGAACTCTGACAATGGCTAATACTTTCCACTGTAACAGTTTCCAAGTGATAATGGGATCACACAGACATTTTGTATTTTGTGGCACAGTGCTGGTATTTTATGAGGTTTTGTGATGTTCTGATTTTTATGATGGTAGATGAAATGTTTAAGAAAAACAATGTGTTGAATCAACATATGGAAGTAAACTTTGTGTTTCAAGTTGTTATTTCAGCATTTCAGTATGATAAAATATAAGAATGCCATTACTTCAAAGCATATCTTTTCAGTGCAATTTCCACATAGGCTTTTCAAAATCCATATATTCTAAAACTTCCTGCTCCATAAAAGAGGAGAGAAAACAGCTAAACAAATGCATTTGGACATGTTTTTATTAAAATAACTATTGAAATAGTACAGTCTGTGGCAAGAAAATCGCCCCTCCAAAGGACTACAAAGCATAACAAATAACACTCATCAGGGATTTTAGTCCTTGCCCTGCCCATGTTGTAGGAAGTTTTTTCTTCACAATGTATACAAAAAGTAATTTCTTCCATGAAGACTCACTTTCCTGGTCAACATTCAAATAATCTAAGTGATTTATCAAAGAAAAATCTGCTTATTTTAGAGCTGTGCATAATACAATTGGGTTTGTAGCGTCACTTTACAAACCTGCTTTGTGCTTTACTGTTTTGCACTGTCTCAAATGTATTCATATGAGCCACAGTTCAAAATTAGTTAAGCAGTTCTTCCAATAAATGTATTTGCAAAATATGTGTGCTTTTTTTATTTCAAATGCAAAGATGGTGGTCCTGTTAATATTTAAGAATTTACAGACATCAAACCCTCCTAGTAGAGCTGACTTTTAATAATTGTTCAAAATCTACTACACTGCCTCTTCATCTTGTGCAAGAAAGGGAAATCCACTCCAGATATCTTTAAGATATTTTGTGATGTTCACAAATCTTGGCCCTCCAGAATTATGCTCTTTTTTGGCAGGATTACTCCACAAAACAGACAGACCTCCTGTCAAGCTTGACCCATCATAGGGTTAGGTGAGACAGAGGAAATTTATTGGTATTGAGGATGTTGATCAACTTGAAAAGCTAGAGATCTAATAGGAGGGCTTCTTGAAGATGTCTTACTCACCAGACCAGCAGTAGGAAACCCAGATTACCTTTTTTTTTTAATGCACATGAAAGGGACCAAGGTAGCACTGCAATGATTTTCAAAGTAGATCTAGCCAAACCTGGTCCTGTTTGGAAAGTGTCTGGAAGGTTTCTGCAAATCCATCACTAGCTGCTAACAAAGGTAAAGAAGTCCTTATGGCACTGATCCTGCCTTTTATTGCGAGTCTACCATTTTGCACTACAGCACAGATGAGAATAAAGCAAAAGCCCTGAAACAGAGAAAGCTACTTTTCTTCTGAAAACAATGTCCATCATGCTGTAACTGTTGCACTTTTTCTTTCTATCACTTAGCTTTGTTGCTCTTACTGTGAACTTTGGACTTGCTGAGAAACAATTCTCATGGTTTGCTTGAAGCTCTGGATTCCTGCAGAGCCCAATGGAACAAAATTTACGGTCCTACCTGCTGGGGAACAGTGTTTGGTTTTCTGGGCAATCAAAGGTAACATATTTATTTATCTCTTCAGACCAAAAGATATTAACTGGTATACTTTTGCCATAACTGGTATATGTATTTCCCATAATAAAGTCTGATCCCTGCTCATTGTACAGAGGACCTTCTGAATAACAGCTAAGGTACATGTACATTTCTACCAGTAGTTTGGTATATTTTCATTTATGCTGCCTTGTGCTCAGAAAACCTTTGAGTAGGAACTCCACAGTGAAATGCCAGCATGAGAACATGCCTGTTTGCCTGTCTATGCTTCCCATCAAAATCTTGGAAAGGCCACTTCTTTACAGTCCTCCTATACGTACCCAGTGAATCTTAATTTTGCTGAGGCTTTTCTGCCACCATGCCTGTCATCCACTACTTGTTGAATGTCACAGATTGGGTTTTGTGGACTGTTTTGGAGAAAGGAACAGGTGAGAATGATAAATACCTGGCTGGGAATCCTTGCAAAGGAATGAACTCTTCCTTTGTCCTTGCTGAAATGCATATGCAGTTCATACCAGCTAAGGCCTGTATAAGCCATTTAAATCATAGAGACAGACTGACTTCCACGCACTGAAGATCCCAGCCTGTATCCATTTGAAACTTGTATATTTTGACATGGCCACAATCTCACTATGTTTTCTATGCAAATGGAGGCACTTCATAGAAAATCTCTGAAGCATCAATTGAAAGAGAAAGACTGAGTTGCTTAAAGGTATATTCCACATTGTATAATGCAAAGATCTGACCCAAAGATATTAACAGTAAATTCTTGTGTCATCTGTGAGAAGTCCTGGCAGATAGATGGTTTTGTCATTAGAGTCATTAGAGATAGGCCTTCTTCCTTTTTTTTTTTTTTTTTTTTTTTTTTTTTTTTTTTTTTTTCTCTTTTCAGCACATGCTCTGGAAAATTCATGTTTTGAGTGACCAGATTTTTCAGGAGATTCAAATGGGATTTGCAAAGGACTTTCAGCTGAAAAAAATGACACAACAGTTTGTGAATACTGAAGGTATACCTCTTTGAGGGAAAAAAAAAATGATAGATGCATTCTCAAATACATTTTTAGGCACACAAACAAAACACAAAGGAACTGTTCCACTTTCCCCTGACAGGACAGTCAAAGTTCCCAGTGAAGTCTAAGCTTTAACCCTTCTGCCACCTGTGCTCTTTTGCTTCCAGCACAGCTCTGGTCACCCTTGACTGATTATTTTTCTTTTGGCGTGGACAAAAATCTTTCAACCAAGTAGGAAGAGAACATACCAAAGATTTCTACAAAGACCTCTATACACCCTGGGAGCTGGACATTGCACATCACACTAGCCTTCTGAGGTGTATTATTAATTCCTATGAGTATTGCTAGAGCAATCCCACAACTTAAATAATTCCATGAACTCTCAAACAATAGTGTCATTTCATTAGCTCACTGAACTGGTTGAACTGAAAGAGACCTCAAGCAGCTTCCTTCTACATCTTCTGCCCACATACCTGTTAATGCCATGATTCCAAAGAATTGTCTGTGCCAAAGTCATGTTGGACAGAAATTGCACTCTGACATTTTTCTAGCATCTCAAGAGATGGATACTTGACAACCAGGGCATCTACTCTTTTGCTGTCCTAATCCTTAGAAAGTTTGGTTTGTGATTTTTTTTCCTGTTGTGTAGTGGGATTCTTTTCTCTTTCCTGTAAACTTTCATCTGTCTAAGGACAGATTATCTTTCACTTTGTATGGGACTAACAATTTTCAGTACAGCCTCTCCAGGATTCATAACTATAACATGGTAGTGTTATATAACATGGTGGCCAGACCCAGGCACCCACCAAAGCCACCCTCTTACTCCCTTCCAGAGCTGGACTGGGGATGAAAAAAATAACTAAGGCTTCATGGGTTGAGATAAGGACTGGGGGAGACCATGCATCAAATTCCATTGTGGCAAAACAGGCTCAATATAGAGACACAAAGCGAATTTATTATTGACAAAATCAGAGCAGGACAATGAGAAGTAAAATAAGATCTTAAAACCACCTTCTTTCCTCCCCACCCCCCTCCCCCCAACTGTATCTCTTACCCCAGCAGCACAGGGAGACAGGGAATGGGGGCTGTGGTCAGTTCATCACCCAAGGCTTCTCCCACTGCTCACGGAGGGGGTGTTTCCCTGCTGCACTGTGGGGTCCTTCCCATGGGAAACAGTTCTCCATGAACTTCTCCAATGTGAGTCCCTTCATGAGCAACAGCTCCCAGTGAGTGACCTGCTGCAGTGTGAGTCCATCCCATGGGCAGCAGTCCTCCCAAAACTGCTGCAGCGTGGGTCACACTTCCATGGGTTGCAGCTCTCCAATGACAGGCTGCTCCAGCATGGGAGCAGGGCCTCTGTGTCCACAGGTCTTCCACAGGCTCACCGTCTCTAGGCATCCACCTGCTCCAGCATGAGGTTGGGTCTCTGCATCCCCATGGACCTCCATGGGCTTGCAGTGGCACATCTGCTTCACCATGGCCTATACCACATCCTGCAGGAGAACCTCAGCTGTGGCATCTGGTGCACCTCCTCACCCTCCTCTGACCTGACTTGATGTCTGCAAGGTTGTTCATCTCACATATTCTCACTGCACTCTTCTTTGGGCACAATTACATCTGCACAATGACTTTTTTTTTTCTTCCTAAATCTGTTATTACAAAGGCATTACCACCATTTCTAAGTGGCCCAGCCTTGGCCAGCAGAACATCTGTCTTTGGAGCTACTAGGGATTGGCTCTGCTGGACATGGAGGAAGCTTCCAGCAGCCTCTCACAGAAGCCCTGTAGTCCCATTGCTACCAGAACCAGGCCATGCATACCCAATACAAACATTTAGATGGATAAGACATGGTCTTTGGATATGTGATTTTGACATGTAGGTTACACATGGACAGGAGTGTTCTAGCCACATGACTTTAGGCAATCGTGAAGACGAAGTACAGGAGTCTTGTTATTATATGCAGAAGTCCTGTTATGAAATATGCGGTGCCATTTCACTTTTGTGGAAAAATTAATTTAGAAAAATCCACATTTAAAATTCAAGCATGTAACACCTGTATACCATTCCATTCTAAGCACTGCTGAAAGGGCTGGCCTGTTGTTTCCTGAGATGAAAATCATATATGCTACTTTGGGAAATTAGATTCTGTGGTCAAGTGCAAACAAAATGTTTGCATGCTTGTTCTAGGACAAAACCCAATATCTTGTAATCACTCTGATCACTGCAAGTTTGGGACATTATTTTTCAGCACCTCAACTAAAAAAACATAGGGCCCTACTCATTATATTCAGACATATTAACACCACTATAAAGTCTTTAGTTTTTAAAAAGTTCAGGAACCAATAAATTCATGAAAGCTAAAATAATTTAGTCCTTACTTACGAATTTCTAAAATGTTTTTCAAGGAAAAACTTAACTAAACCTAACCTGTTTTTCCAGAGGAAGATTCACGATGATGGGCTTCATTCTTATTTTATTCTGAGTCATGGCATATGAGGAAAATTTGAATGGCAATTTAGAGGAAAATCAATCTGAATGACTCCTGAAAGAGGGATTCATATATTTTTAACAGATTTTCTGTACACCAGCAACACTGAAACACTATCTTCCCTTCCATAAAAATTTGACTTCATTGTACCAAATGCTAAAGACTGTCTCACTAGGCAATCTCACACTTTGAGCTCATTTCCTAAAAAGTGTTTCGATTTCCTCGTAGTGTAGCAGGCACCAGAGGAAGATATGCACTGTATTTTTCCTGCGTTTATTATTTTCTCTTCCTATTGGAGCTTTCTTTTTGCTTCATTACGTTTTTCCCATTGCAAGTTCTGGTCAGAGTCCAGGGGATTGCGGTCAGGTTCTGCAGGGATTTTTTTCCTGATTCTTTCTCTCCATGCATATTTCATGTGCCCATTACTTTAGGTGCCATAAACACAAATTAAAACCAGCATCATTTCTGTCAGAAAGGGCCATATTTCTCTACTCATTCATTATTTATATTGCTTCCTTAAGTGGTGTTCTTGCTTGTTTGTCTCTAATAGAGGATACAAATTATTTCACAGCCTTTGTTCGTTACTGAGACTGGGCTAATCAGGAGCTCCACAGAACTTTAAAAACAATGAGTCTCATCTCTGCTGATAGATAAATCCATGAACCATGTTTGCTGCTGAAAAACCTGTCCCAGGCAGCCACAGAAACTACATTAGCCTTACCTTTCATTTTGTGTCATGGTAGAGTTGATTTCTGTGCTTTGGTCATTATTTTAGTATCAAGTATTTAAACTCTGCACCTAGAATGGACTATGAACTTATATGGTGCATAATCAGCCTCCAAATCTGAGTAACTAAAGAGGTCTCCTTTGTCACTATGTCTGGTCTGGTGAATTTCACCAGCTTCTCAGGGAAAACTTCATTTAAAAATCCATTTGACTTCCTTCTCCTGCTGCTTTGATAAGGGCATCTCCAGAATCTCTCTAATTTTCACAGAGCTTCCTATTTCATCCTGTATTTACACATGGTTAGATTTGATCCACCTATTCTTTTTTGATGCCAGTATTATTACTCTCTGATTACACAGTTCTTTTCATCACAGTGGGTTACTAGCTAACATACCTTGAGGGAACAGCTGCAGAGCCTCAGACATTTAATTTTGTTGTGCAAAAAATGGGTCTGTAAAGCTGAAGCAGAGGCCACTCCACTAATCTTGACTGCTAGTCATCTGAGGCCTGCAGAAATCATGACACTAAAGTGTCTTGAATTTTCATGGGCAAATGGAGGGAGTTTGTTTCCTAAAATCAAAGCCTCTGCTTTTCACTTTTTTGATCTGTTCCACACAAAGAGGAAAACTACACATTCCCTTTAAAGGAATGTCACGTGAATGAAGTGAAACGAAATTAAATCCATAATAAAATTGTGAGACTTGACCGCACTGCATTAATTCTACTTTATTTGAGTAGATCAGAGTGGTCAGTAGGTCGGTGTTATCATGTGGTGCCAAGATCATCAGTGAGCCCACCCTAAAGAGGTTCTAGAGGACTCCCATCTGTTACCAGCAGAGCCTGTCAGGACACTACATAAAAGCAAGATTCCCATTACAGAAGGCAGAGGGCATTTGAAAGACAATTTATTTCCCCCCCAACACCTGTGGTGCTATGGATGTCTTGTTGAAGGAGAGGCAGCAGCTCAGGTCTAGTCCACTAAATCCTCATAATTTTATGAATCCCAGAAGGACCAGAGCTTAATTTGAGAGCAATTTGAGGTTTTTGCTGTCACTGACAGCTAACCTTGCAAATGAACCTGGCTTTCAGCACCAGTTCTGCCATCCTCTTGGAGAGCTGAAGGACAGTCAATAAATGCCTTGGCAATGGGTGTTTGCTGTAGACCGGTGTGTTTCCTTACTTTCAATGTGGTTCAGCTAGGAGTGGGGAGGGTACAACATTTCCCTTACAGGAGAAATTCTCCTGCTTGGGAAGAAGGAAGGAGAAAGGAAGGGAAAGAAGGAAAAAGAAAGGAAAAAGAAAGGAGAAAGAAAGGGGAGGAAGGAACTCAAAAAATAGGGCCAGTCCATGAAGGTCATTGCTTCCCCAGGCAAAAATTAAATGCCAAGTATGGCCCCAAGACCTATCAACTGTTTTCCTTCTGCCATCTATTCTTACTCCCAGGGGGCTCTTGATAACAGAGACAACTGTTCCTACAATTCTTTACAAACATTTTCACCCATTTCCAGAAATTCCTTTCCTCACTTTCTCTTTAGGGAGTCTTTAGACAGCAACAAAAGCTCTAAAGCAGCAGAGCTCCATCAGAGTAAAGGAACAGTATTTAAAATTAATTAAGAAAACAATATTAGGCAAGTTATGAGCCCTGGGTTGTGCGGAGACATCACTCTCTCTCTCTCTGTCTCCTGCAGACAGCAGCACAGCACGGGCAGCAGGGCTGCTGACAGGGCAGGAGAGCACTGCCACCAAGTGCAAACCCAGGTCCGCCGCACCCTTGTGCCAGGAAAACAGTTTTTAAAAGCCCCTATTCACACTCTTGTTTCAGTCCCTCACCTTAATAAGACTGTCACAGGTGGTCATATTGGGTTTTTTATTTTGCAGGCTGTAATTACTCCATAATGTCATCATTTTTACTCTGTGAACTATTATCTCAGCCTGTTCTTTCACACCTTCTTTTCAATCATCAGGTTTTTTAGGTAAAAAGAACTGTTAATATTGTTGACCTTAAGAGCTGGTTATATTAACTGTGTGATGGCAGGGCAGGGAACAATCTGCAAAGTGCAGAAATAAGAAGTCTCCCAACTGCACTGAGAAGAAATGGTAGAACATGGCTTCAAGACTTAGAAGAAAAGATAAGGTCCTTCCTACACAGGGAACACAGCTTCAAGACTTAGAAAACAAAATTAGGTCCTGGCTATATGGGAGTGCTGAGGAAAGTTAAGCTGAGCTAATTTAAGGTGTAGATTTAAATTGGATCAGACAAACCACATTATATTGCAAAGAGAATTAAAAGAAACAGAGTTAAGGCCTATTTTAAATTTTTTTTAAAGTCATCCGAGTTAGGTAATGCAATTTTACCAATACATTTAAAATAAAATTTTATTAATTTTCCTGCAACTCCTGTCCAGGCACAGACTAGCCCCAGATCACAATGGAAGTATAAACAGAAGTGGCTGGAAAATGGCGATATTCCCTCCTGTCATGCTCTCTGGTTCTGCTTTTCTGAAATTAATTTTGTTCTGCTCCACATCTGTGTCAGAGAATGCAGCCTGGCTCCTGCTTCCATTGACTGAATGCTAGGCAAATATGCAATGACTCTGTCTCTAGTTCAGCCACCTGCAGAATGGGGAGACTACTTTTCTTTAGAAAGGATAAATGATGAAAAAAAAATTATGAAATACTCTTTTCTGTTCAGCATTAAAAGATATAAGAATAAACAGAAAAAAATCCCATACTCGGTTGTCTAAGTAGGGACAGACAGGCCAGTTCTTTTATTTTTTTTTCCACATTATACAATTAATAGCAATATAAATGTTTCTGCTTAACATTTAAACATTTAAACTATCAATACAATCAAGAAAAAGTCCATATAAATATAAACAATGGAAAATTTGAACTCCAGACACTTGTTTTCAGAATCAGACAATATTTAGGAACTTCAGCTTGAGTCTGCTCCATAACAGTCTTCAAAATTAATTTGTGCCTTGTTCTGTCCTCTGGATGCCAGCAAAATTGTTCACAATTGCCATGAACAATACACTTAGCAAGGCTAATAAGCAGTTCCCCCCTGGCCCAGTTTCACATCACAGCTAAAGGTTAAGGAAATAAAATAAAGGAAAAGTTAAAAGCTGTTACTAAAATATTGCATTTTATTCCTGGCTTCATAACAGTAGAGTGGACTCTACAGTGATGCCCTATGATCTCTTTCTTGATGATTGGTTGTACTAAGCCATATTGCTACCTACTTTTAATAACTACATTCCCAGTAGTGTTATTCATAATTTACATATCATACATCAATGAAAATAAAAGTCCTGAAAAAACTTTCTCTGCTTCTTCCTTCTATATTCCTGCCCAGCTTTGGGGAAACTTAAATGAAGGCAGGAAAAATCACTGAGAACACAGAGACACAGCTGACAAATCCCTTGCTTATTGAGAAACAAGTAGCCTGGACAAGTGGTTACACACCAAAGTGGGCAAGGCAGGAAATTTCTCATAGCCTTGCTCTGACATGGCCACATATGATTCTGCCATGCACAATCTTTGCTGAGCATCTGTGCCTCACTCAGAGCCTGTAAACCATGGCACCAGCCCGCTGTGGAGGCCCTGCCAGCATTAATCACAACCACGTTGTGTCTTGTGTGCTTCATGGGAAGAACTGAGGTCAGGCAGGGACAGTTCACACACAGGGGCACTGTGAGGCACAGTGGAGAAAGCCAGTTTGGGTCTTTAGATGCCCTTTCCCAGGTAGAGATTGGAAAGGTAAAATAGCCTGAATGTTATTTTCAGAGGAAAACGCATCCAAGGCAGGTGTTTTCAGGTCAAGTCATCCAAGGGGTTTTCAAATCCAGCCAGGGTCTTCAAGGCGGGAGCTGCAAATAAGAACAGGAAGAAATTTTACAGTGATTGACCTTAAAACATTTTCAGAATAAACCTTGGCTGGATAAACCTTGACAGCCTTTTGGTGCTGTGACGTGAAGGAGCCCAGCCAGGCAGACAAACTGAAGACATGGTATTCCCAAGCAGGTGTCAAAGCACAATAACCTTGCAATGGGAAAGTGGGAATAAATGACCCCTCCCAAACGTGAGGTCAAAGGTTGGGCAGTCCTTCCAGGACAATACTTCCAGATGTCAGCTTTTGGGAAGGAAAATTCAGTGAAGAACAGTGTGCAGCTGCAGGAAAATACCAAACATTTGTTTTAGTACAAAATTAATGAAGTCAGAGAAAAGATTCTGATTAAATCTATTTTTTAACTTATTGCAAGACTGAAAAATAATGCAGTAGTAAAGCGAAGAGAAAGAGAAAGCCAGCTCATTCAGGACATATACATTAGGTGGGATAAGCCCTTGCAAATGTGCAGTAGGAATTAATTGCACTATGGCAGAGATGGAGTAGACGGCTTTCTGTAACAGCTCTGGAGGTAGCTAACAGCCAGAATAAGTCATCTTGAAAATGTAGCAAGGAAGCTTAGTGTCGCAAAAATTCACAGCAGAAATGGCACAGTTCTTCTGCATGATAATAAGGAAAAGCATAAAGGAGTGAATTAAGGACAGAGGGTTGGTTTTGCATTTTAATTTCATTATTTTTGTCAGATTATATTATAACTTAAACATTTCTAAGAGGTATGGCCATTTTGTTGACTTCAAAATTTGTATCTGTTTTATTTTTACCTTTCTTCTCTCTTAAGTAGGAGGGGGAAATATCTTATGACAGATTATTAAATCCTAAGTGGCTGATGCAGCTTGGCAATAAGCCCTTTTACGGGGATGAATGTTGGAAATAAGTCTGTTTAGTGTGTTCACTACATGGCTATATCACTATTTTTTTTCAGGTAATCACCTTTTAAACAAAACCTCAACCTTTATATAAGAATGATTTCTTTACCTTAGAGACTGAAAAAGCTCTTAGGGAAATGTATATTTAGACATCTCCAAAAAGTGACTTATTTACCATGTTCAATACGTTGAATCTGGAGGTTAGATGACACCTGACAGACATCAGGGTCTCCCCAGGAACAGTTTCATTCTGATAAGCAAATGTGCATTTCATGCCTGCTAACCAGGGAAAAATAACTGTGTTTGCACCGTATCTTGTAATGACTCTTAATAAGGTGTTTAAACATCACAAGCATTTTTAACCCCCTACACAAAAAGCTAACAAACACAAAGACAGTCAATATTGTCCCTATACAGTAGGATGTTCAGCTATGCTGGGGCTTTGATTCAGGGTTGCTGAGCATTTACATCTCAGAGACATCTGCTGTCTTCAGACAGGCAGTCATTTTGTCTTCAGACTGGAGCAGGCAGTGGAAAGTCTACAAAGAAATTGTGCTTCTTAAAAATGTAATTGAATCCTTTCTTGCTTAGGGTATTCTGACTGAGAGCACATGGCTGCTCCTCATGTAAAGGAAAGCAATATTTCTACTCAAAACAGAGTTGTTTCTATAGGAAGAATGCTATTTCAGGCTGTCTTTTCAAGGTGGCTTGAAAAAATTATGTGAAGTGAAATAACTAAAAAGAAGAGAAAAATCAATATCTTTGTTTAGCATGGGAAGCTAGATCGACCCTACAGCAAGAGCTTATATTTTTCCCAGATGGTTATGTTTCCCCAAAGACAAACTCAGAATTGATTTTTTTTTCCAGCTCTCTGGATTTAAGGGAAAGGCAAAGGGAAAGGAAAAGGGAAAGGGACAATATAAGAATTCAGGCAAGACACCTAGATTCTCCTTGTTTCTCTTCATGTACAAAGAGAGAGTATCAAGAACAGTTTCCCAGCTGATAACTGTTCATACCATTTAAATTATTAAGATCTACCCTAGCCAGCAGCAAGGTGACTGCCAGTGGGTTGGGCATCTGCAGAAGAAAGGTCAGGAGTTCCAGAGAATCTGAGTGGAAGAATGTGGGGCTTGGTTTCAGAGAAATAGGAGATACTTTGCAACAGGGTGGCAATTTGCATAAGAAACTGACAAGAATATTGATACTCTCACTTTCTGGAAATGGCAAACCATTTTTAGAATTCTAAGTGAAAACAATTCAATTTTTATTGAGCACATGATGAGATATTCAGTGTAGAGGTTGGAAACTAAAAGCTGCAGGAGAATCAGAGGAGTAAAAAGTGACAGAATCAAACCCAAAGAGCTAAGTAAATATGCAAAGGACACATTGCTGTCAAATTTTCAACTCAACAAGGCTTCTTCTTTGGGACTGAAGAAGGGAGAATTTCACACATTGGGTAAACAGAGGCACTGGAATGGGAAAAGCCAGATTTTCAAACTATGGTGGAACAGAATGAAAAGGGGATAAAATAAAATGCTATGGTTTCCTTGGCTTTATGACTAGAATAGGTGTAAGCTTTTCTCTGCAAGACGTACTCTGAATTACTCTGGTCATACAAGGTTAAATGCCCTCCCACTGCAGTACCCCTTCTCTTCCTTTTCTTCCTCTGCTTCAATCTCAGTACAGACCACCAATTTGTGACAGTGTGGATATCCTCTTTCAAACTTCTCAGTCCTGGAGGTTCCAGTTTTGCCACCATAGTTATAATGTATGTTCAAACACCAAATGTGAAGAAGAAAAGCCCCTACCTTAAATTATGTTCTTCAGTCATGTAATCATAGTATTTTACTCTCCTAAAACATAATGTTTTTCATTCAAAGACCTCTGAGCTTCTAATTGATTATTTAATTAAGTCACAGAATGTTCCTGTGATCTAGGAAAGTATTGAAATGGGTGAGTAAACTAGTATAGATGAGTAAAGTCATTAGTCAAGATGACTAACAGATGAGAAATGTATTAATAAAGGGTAATTGCGGTAAAAGAAAATGAGCTAGAAACAGCTTAGAAGAGCGGTTTTTAGAGAATAGTTCTGAACACCTACACTCTCATTCTTTTTGAAACAGAAGTGTGTATTTGGCATAGGAACACAGTGCTGAACACACCCCTTGAACAACAGGATGAACTGAGCCACTCACTCACCTACGTGGACAACGACAGAAAATTGGTTTAGCCCAGGAGTCCCTACAGACCATACAATACTCACCACTCATCTCCAATGTCAGTTGTCATTTTAGATGATACTAGCCCAGAAGCCTGTCTGAGTGGATCCCACTGTCGTTTTCCTCCAATGGTTGATATGTGATCTCCTTCCTGCATAGATATCTTTACCAAAACTGTGTGACCAAGACAATTGTGGTTCTATTTGGTCATCTCGTGCACAGTTTTCCTGCACTCTATGGCTCACCAGAACCTTCTCCAGAAGTAACAGGAGAGAGGAGCAGAGAGAGACATCATTTATTTCCCCTGTTGAGTAGTGCGGGTACCAAAGGGCTGATGCATGCAGAGTAATGCTTAGGTAAGATTGACAACTATTTCCTCCTGCTTCATACACATAACCAGCACCCACCTGTTTTCCTCCCACCCAGAGATATTTTTGAAAGCTTCTTCTAGCAAATTTCTGCACCAAAATTAAACCCATATAGCAGTCAGCCTTATTGCCGTGTTCCCACGTCAGCTGTGTGTCATGACAACAGATGATAGAAATGCTGCTATTCAGGCTTCAGGGTATGTGTTTCTTTTTTTTCTTTTCTTTTCTTTTTNAGCTTTAAAAAGAGCTCTGAACAAAAGTGCTTGCTCCATGATGCAGCGCTGAGCTAAAGCACACAGGGCAGGTATACCTGCCCACATGCCAACAGGCAAAAATAAGTAGAGTGGGTGAGGTTTCCTGTGGCGCTGTGGGGGCTGAGGGAGAAACACTTCGAGGAGAAAAGGAGATGACAAGATAAGGGAAAATAGAGAGGCAGAAGTAGAAGTGCTTCCCTTCCCTGTAGCTCTCCCCTGTGGGCCTTCAGCACTGGGGCAACTCCATGCACCACACATGGATGCCCCTGTACTGCCCCATGTCCTAAAACTGCTCAAACCTCCCTGCTCTGGGGTGCTCCTTAGCAGACTCCAGCCTGATTCTCCAGAACGGGCCCTGTTTGTCTCACCATGGTCTACAGTGAAGGAAGGGAGTTTTGACTTTCCAGGCAGAAAAATCTTGCTCCGCAAATACCATCAGAGTTATTCCATGGGAGTAAAGTGCTAACAAAAGCCTCCTCACACGAAACAGTGTTATCCCACAAGAAATAATTTCTCCCAGGTCAGACACACAGATACTCCTTTCTACTCAAGAACTCAAAATTTGTATATATGTCCTTGGTTTTGGTAGTGAGTTTTTTGTTTGGTTTTAGTTTGATTTGGTTTTTCTTATGTAGTGCTAGATCCTCAAGGAAGAAAAAGAAATTAACCTAGTAAAAGCATGGTCCCAGTTACTTTAGGATCAGGCTATGCAAGGGCAGTCAGAAGCTGGTAGAGGAGGGCTCTCCAGCTGGAACTTCTGCCGTTCACAGCTCATACTTCAGTAATCGTCACATTTGTTTCTGTTTCACAGCATCATAAAAGACAGCAAGCAAGTCCTGAGCCAAGCAAGAATTTAAATATGTCTTTGAGGCCTTTCCCATTTAGAAAATCGCTTGTGTCTGTGTTTGATACTAAGTGCTGCTTCTGAATATAAATGCTTCCCTGAATCAGGGCTACACAAGTATCAGAAGCTTAGATCAAGGAGCTGATCTGTCCAAATCAGACATTAGAGGCATGATGAAATGCTGCAGATCTTCCCTTTAATGAAACTTAGTTTATGAAAACCCTTTAATAAAGCTGCAGTGAGTATATTTACATTCCCAAAAGAGAAGAGCTCTCTCTCGAAACGAAAAAAATTACCACAATTAATAATATACTGATATTCTTCATAATGCCAGTAGATTGCAAGTTTTTGTTGAGCTGTTCATCATTTTGAATTTCCATGCATCTCTTTATTCCACAATCACATCTACACCCGCTGGGGCACTTTAGGGACTAAAATTCATTGCTGCATATTAAAAATAGCAAATGAATCTCATTATTTCTTTTGTACCTCCCCAGTTTATTCAGCATACAAAAGACAAAATCAATAGCATCCTGCCTGAGGAATAGGGTTATTTTTGTATTTTTTTTAATACTGCTACAGATTTTTGGCTTTACTCTTGAAACTGTGATGCGCTGCACCAATGTATTTTTGCTCTATGAGTTTTCAGATCATCTGCATTTTGCTGTGCTAATCTTGGATGTTTAATATCAAGGATAATAGTATTTATATCTCATTCATCTCTTTCTCCAGCATCTCCTGTGTATCTGCATGTTCATTTTCCATTGCCAAGAGTCTGAATATTCAGAAATATCCAGAAATTTGCTTCTCAGGGGTGCAGATCCAAGTAAGCACTTACACCTAAGCTTATGTATAATTTAAGATAAATTTGGGCTTGAGGAGCTGAAGTACACCCTTGAGCTGAGAGAGACATAATAGGATAAAGGAGAGAGGACGTGTTCCTATGGGCTCTACCTTTTGGCGAGAGCTGGGACTTGGAGATCTGGGTAGAATTCTGGAATTGGTCTGCTTCTTGTTTTAGAAAAGAAACATGATATTTCCTTTCCTTCCATCTTTCAGCACTTCCACAGTTGCCTACTGTTTTCAAATAGTTGTAAGTGAAAGAAAATTATTCAGTAAAACAGTATCTTTAACACCTAAGGATGTGTGCCATCCAGGTGACCTGTATATGTCTAGAATTTTTTTAAAATTTTTTTTTCAGTTTATTTCATTTTTGTATTTATTGGGGTTTTTTTTTTAATGGGCTTTGTATATTTCTTTTCAGATGAAAGCAAAGTTCAGTGTTTCAACCATGCCAAGTCTTTTCTAATATAATCTCGCTCCCAATTTATTAACAGATGGACTTCCTACCAATAATACTCTTCCCTCAGCACACTGATAAAATGTTTCTATTTGCTCTGATGTATCTGAGAGAGGCAAACCACTTCGCTCTAACTGTCTTCTTTTCTGTGAAATCATTAGCTGCATAATTACTCTATACACACGGATTCCTGTATTGCCGCAAACCATTCACTGGTTCAAGTTATTTGATTTTTTTATTCTTGATCCTGAAACACAAAACTCAAAACTTTCCATTTCATGACAAAATTCTTTCTAGTGTAACTTTTTGGATATATTTTACTATTCTCTTTAGTTTTAAGGCAGAACACAAAACACAAAAAATACACTTTTTCTTTCTTTCACCATTTCTTCTGGGACTTTTCCCTGAAATGTGGACAGAGTTTTCCAGTAAAGCAAAGCAGATGTTTTGTAACAGTTTTCACAACAGAAAGTCCCTGACAAGCTATATACAGATGTGTCCCGTGCAGCAACCATTGTATGAATATCTTTACATATAACGAGTCACAATAAAATTAATATGAATTTGTACCCCAGTAAACTAATCTTCTTCCTGTTCAGGAAAAAAAATTAACTTCTCTTTGTATTTCCATATATATATTTCTCCCCTTGGTAAACTGTTTACAAGGAAACCATATAAATACTTACAGTGATGTGAATTTGTGATAGAATTTGCAGATATTTTAGTTTTATTTATTTGACTTCTGCCTAATTTATGACTCAGGTAGCTACATGATGTGTCTAAACTCTGACTAAATGTTTACAAATTTGGAAAAAAATTGAGGTCTGATATGAACTTGTATTAAATTTATCTTGAGTGCACTTCAGATGCACTAACTGATTGCATCTCAACCAATGTACCCAAAGAGGAGTCATCCTTGAAAGACATCTTGACTTTTTTTTTTCCTTTAGAAAGTACAACCATTATCAGTTTGCTTCTGTTTCCTTTTTCCTTTCACTGAGGCAATGTTTGTTCACTCTATAAAATGGAACCAAACAATGCTATTATGTGAGTCATCAGAAAAGAGCAGCAGCAGTCCTACATGGTTGTTGATGGTGATCAGTCTGAATTGCTTACTGCCCCCCTGCCAACCCCTTGGAAACTCTAGCATTTGGAGGATAACTGGGATTTACTTTTTTGGGTAACTTGGTGCCTTGCTGCCCAAAAGACAATAAGCAAAACCAGTTTTACCTGAGAACTAGGTTTGCATTTCCAAAACATTGCAAGTCTAACATTGCAGACTTTCCTTAGCTGACTGCAAAACATCAAACGTTAGTAACAAAAAGTGGAGATGGCTGCTTTCAAAGTATTATACAGGATGCATCCCTAGCTAGTACAGAATATCCCAATTTTGCTAGATGTTAAGAGATGTCACATCAAAATATTTCCTATTGTCCTTAAATTGATTGTTCAATCCACTTGGCATCAAACAGTAAAAGTAGCCTTCCTGTTTTCATCTCACTGTGAAAGGGAAAAAAGAGCAGATATATGTGGAAGTAATTCTTACAACCTATGGGTTTTTGGTTTTGTTTTTGGTGGGGGTTTTTTTGTTTGATTTTTTGTTGTGGTATTTTTTGTTGTTGTTGTTGTTGTTGTTTTTTGTTTGTTTGTTTTGGTTCGGTTTTTTTTTTTTTATGAAGAATAGCATACTATCAGAGCAGCAGTAGGCAAAGAGAACAAGAAAATTTAGTGTCTTTGAAATTTTACTATACAGAAAATGTCTCCTTGTTTCTCTGCAACACTTCTAATACTTCCATCTGAGTCAGAACCTCATATCCTTGTGCAGTTGGACATCTGACAATAGTTGGAGTAAAAAGAATTTGAGGCACACATCATCAACATATACATAAAAAATTACAAAGCCTAAACAATTCCAAACAATGCAAGAAAATTACTGAAATTAAAAAGGATGGAGAAATATGTTCTTCTTCTTGTATCAAATGTCACTGTGAAAGAAATTCAGCAGAATTCTGCAGCATATACTACAGAAAAATTGTCATTCACGGATGTGTTCTGCAGATTCTACTAGTCAGCAATAAAGATTTGTTTGTTCTGTATTAAAACAGAGAGAAGGGGAACCACGATACTGAAGCACCACTTTTAGGCTCCCAAACGGAAATTAAACACAGCAGTAGAGGCAAATTAACAATATTTAAGGCACCGAGCAGAGCTCTCGGCTGAGCCCGTCACCCGGGCCGGCCCGGGAGCGGGGACCCGCGGGGGCGGCGGGAGCCCGGGACGCCGCGCGGCCGCGCCCNCTGCCGCTGAGTAACACTCCCCTGCCCCTCCCTGCCCCCGCCCCGCCGGCAGGAGACCCCTCGAGGCCTCATCTCGCCCCAGCCTTCTCCGAGCTGTGCTTGTTTATCCTCTCGTACAGGGAGGGAGGGTGAGAAAGTGCCGCTGAACGGGAAGATTTTGCAGCATGCTGTGGTCTCCCAGGGATTTTTGGCAGGTTCTCATTTCCTCGGGGAGCCAAGAACATTTTGTCTCAGCATCTCGCATACTTCCCTTTTGTCTTCGATGCCGTGCAGTCTCGAGGGGCAGCGCTGCCTGGAGACGTCTCAGAGGGGCTAGTGGCTTCTGCCATGCTCTGGTCCCAACCCGCGGGGAGTGTAGGGACAAAAGTCCTTACCCGAGTCCTGCACGAGGGTACAGGCAGCAGGGATGGATGGGGGTGAGTGGGTGATTTCAGGTGTTCAAGACTTTGGCCCAGCTCAGCCTCTAGGCCTTATGAAAAGGGCTTTTGGGAAGCAAGAGACATATGTGGCAATTCCTCCACAATAAGAGACAAAATTATCAAACAGAGGGTAAAGGTCCCAGCCAGACATTTTAGCAGAAATTTGTAACTCTGGCAGTCAAAACAATACATTCTGGGCCAATAAAGAGAAGCTAGGTTACACTCACCCACTGGCACAGGCCAACATCCTCACTAATGCGGGCACCTACAGCGGCCAGGGGTTGACTCCACACCCGGGACTTGGGAATCTCTCACACCACTTGTCAGCTACTCTCTGCCAACAGAGTTGAACCTTTCATCCATTCTGGTGATGCACCATTGTCATGGCTGGAAATCCCTGTGGTTCTTCTGCCATGCATCAAGCTGTACTCTTAGTCCCAAACAATCTCCTGGAGACACAGCAGGCACCAAAAGCACTCTCAATTGGTTCTCCCACACTGAGAGGAGAAACTAGAGGAGATGAGGTGTGAGACCAGAGTTATATCTCACTGTATCAGCTGGATTCAGCGTTTTTATCTGCAGGGGCCAGCAAGGAGGGGGAAGAGAGTCTGGTGCCATGTATGCCTTCCCGTGCTCATCCACACCCCACAGCTCCCACTCTAGGGTCGTCATACTCCTGTGCCCACCAGTGGTCTAGGAAAAGCAACTTTCACCCCATTTTGTGGGTAAAAATGGAAGAGCCTGGAGAACAAAGGCAATTATTAATTCCCATCTGTTGAAAGGAGGCTGCAGCTGTTTTGAGAGGTTTTCCTGCAAGCTATGCAGATCTGCTCAGAATTTTAATGGTTGTTTACCAACCAAAGCATGCCATTGAAAGAGCAAGATGTTTCCAAGCAAACATGGTGTGAACGTCATCTCAGTCTAGAAATAAATCCCTTCTTCCTTGCAAACATTTTTCTAGGTGAGTAAAGATGGTTTTGTATTTGATTCTTTCACTTTTCAGCTGTCCTTTTTATAACTCTCCATTTGCCATCTAAGAAGCATGCAGGAGAAGAAATACCTTGAAATATGCAATGCAATTTTTCAGACACAAAAAAACCCTTGTAAACCCCAAACATTCTGCGTGGCCACAGTAGGCAGCCCCACAAAACACTGGTGTTCAGTTGGATTAGTATGTGCCAGTAAAACTGGTATCTGTCCAAAGAACCTAGCAAGCCCCGAAGAAAAACACTGCATACAAAAGATGATAAAAAGGAAAAGGCTTTGTTATATTCTGGTAAATGAAAAGACATGTGACGGGCTTTTTACCTTAAATTTTCTGGCATGGTCATATCTTCAAGGGGCCTATTATTGCTAAGAAATTAACATGTCTTTAACCAAACTCTATAATGTGTGTTATTTACATCAGAAATTAAGTCCCTGCAACCATGCCTGTGTTTTATGGCTGTGTATAACTAAAAGGCCTGCTTCTGTGATACTAACACATGCAGTTTCTCTGTGGCATGTATATTGTACATAGCAGAAAGAAGCACTACAGAAATACCTCAGATAGATACAAAAAAACCCAAAGGTTTTTTGCTACAGTGAATTAGAAATCCAAGCTCTTTTTCTTTATCCCAGTAGTCTTTGAAATGCCTGACTTGCAGAAGGTATTTACAGCTGAAATGACAGTCCCTGAACACAACCTAGCTTTCTTATTATCACTGCTGTAATTGGGGGATGGGAAAGATCCACTATCACCCATCATTTAGCAAAAAACAGTTATGACCTGCATTTTAAAAGGCTGTTCCTGAGAAACTGAAAAGACGAGAGAGTTAAGTGACACAGTAAATGGTCACCAGGAAATGACCAGGAAATTAACATAATGTAGAGGCAGTGCTAAGGAGAGAGTTGGACATCCTGCTGCTATTCCATCAGGTCATGCAACTGAAAATATTAGTGAGAAAATGAAACTATTTATCTTTCACTAAGACAGAAGTGAAAAGCAATCTGGGCAGTCTGACCTTCTAATCTGAGTTAAGTCAACACATAAGCAATAAAAATGGACTAATATTTCATGGGGGGTTTTGTTGGTTTTGGGTTTTGGTTGTTTTTTTTTTTTTAACAAATGTGCGGGTTCAAGTTACCATGGGTGTTTTCCTGTAATATGATAGAATCCCACTAAATGGTCAGTATTTGACTTCTGGTAATGGAGACACCAAAGCTCTCTGTGCACCCTCTATTTCTGTTACAGAGGTCCAAAGGCTACTGAGATGGGTTTCATCCATATAGATTTGAATTTATTTTCTCTTAATAAATGGTAGCCAGTTTTTTGTAATGGCAGTGCAAAGAATTTCTTCTTTGTGATAGCTAATTCATTGCAACTAGCTTCTAAGACAGCATGTGAAAGTGAACAGCTGTGAACTGATAAATATTAGGAATTATAAAATACACTTTTTTACAAATATAACACTTGCCCATTCCTTACAAATAATTTTTCTGTTTTGAAGTTCAGTCTCCAGCACAGCACAAACAATGACTGAAATAAGTGTTATAAAAGAAACACAAGCAGATGGGAAATTAGGAGACTGTTAAACACAGTAAAATACATGGCATGACCTAAATTCACCAGAAATGTGAACTGAGTAAGTCAAGGTTAAGAAATCACCTCTCACTCCCCAGGGTTTTCCTTATTAAGAGTGTTGATGGCCTCTGCCTTGGTTTGAAAGACAGGTGTCATCTAAGGAAAACAGAAGCCTCCCTTGGAACAGAGAATATGATCCCCTTCTTTCCAAAACATTAAAACTTTGGAATAAGGGCCTTTCAGGCTAAGATATGGGGAAAGGAACACCAGTTCTTTACTAGTGTGTGTGTGTATAACCAGCAAACAAACGGCGGCAGTGCCAAGGCACCAGAAGAGCAGCAAACCCGCTGCCGTCTCTTCCCGCCCTTTCGGCGCTTTCCCCGTGCCGGCAGTTACGGTCGCAGCCGGCAGGGGGCGCTGGTGGCTCCTGGCGGGCAGGGCGGGTGCGGCGATTCCCCGCGCCTGCAGGGGGCGCTGTGCCGCGGCTCCCTCACGTGGTAATGGCGGCCGGGATGGCAAAATGGGAATCTCGGAACAGCGGCTGGAATGTCAGGGCGGGCTCACCCAGGGCAGCGAGCAAGAGGCCGCAGAAACTCTGCAGCTGTAGCTGGAACTGTGTGGTGTCCCGGCAGGCAGGGGGTGCGGAGCTACAGTGTGGCAAAAGCCCAGAGCTGTGGCAGAGGAATGGCTGTGTTGGGCAGTGGCAGCCCGGCTCCCAAACACAGCCGGGAGAGGCTCCGTGGAGGGGGAAGGGGCCCGGGGTCCCGCGGTTTTCCCTGAGGCACCCGAGCAGATGGTGAAAGTTCTTTTTTTAGTGAGGTAGTGTGTTAATAAGATTCCAGTGTAATGGCAGATCTTACAAGCAGAGCTCCACTCACAGCAGGAGATGGTGGTGAATTCTCCCCACATCAAATGCAGCCGGTCTCCTCCTCCGAGGCTGTGCCCAGCCCTTTCCCCAGCCCAAATATCGAGATATATCTGCTGCTCCTAGAGAAACCCCTCAGATAAGAGAAGTGCAACCAGGTGCCCTCCTCCCCTGAGCTTGGCAGCTTCTTTTGTCTCTCCTAAGTACCAGTCATTATGGTTTCTTAGCGACAGATGGGACAAAATTCCATGACAGAAAGAAGCGAACTAAACCCCAACACCCTCCCATCTTTTCAAAATATTAAGTAGGATTTGGCCATATAATCCATCCACCTCCGATCTTTTTTAATGCATGCTGGCATCCATGGATATCTCAAGAAATTCTAGGCCCTTTGACTTAGTATGGCATAATATCAAGAAAGCACATTACCTGAAAATAACCTGATTTAACATATCCTTGATTTTACCAATGCACTGTCTGCGTATGACACAGGTAGACAGATAAATCACAGAATCATAGAGTTGTTTGTGTTGGACTGGACCTCCAGAGATCACAAATTCCAAAACTTCTACAGTTAACAGGGACATTTTCAACTAGATCAGGTTGGTCAGACCCTGACCAACCTGACCTTGAAGGTTGCCAGGCATGGGGTGTCTACTAGCTCACTGGACAACCTGTGCCAGTGTTTTATCATCCTCATTGTAAAAACTTCTTTTATCTAATGTAAATTGACTCTCTTTGAGTTAAAACTATCACCCCTTCTCCTGTCATAGCAGATTGTGCTAGAAGCTTTGTCCCCATATTACTTGTAGACCCAGTCCAGTTATTGGCAGACTGCAGTGGGTTCTCCCTGGTGCTGTCTCTTCCCCTGGCTGAACAACCTGAGCTCTCTCAGTCTGTCTTCATAGGAGTAGTGCTCCAGCCCTCAATACTCTTGGTAGATCTGCTCTAAGAGGTCATGTCTTTCCTGTGCTGAGGACCTCAGAGCTGTACAAGCATGCAGCATGGGTCTCATCACAGTAGATCAGAAAGGCAGAATAACACAACCTACTGGCCACTCTTCTTTTGATGCAGCTCAGGATACAATTGGCTTTCTGGGCTGAAATGTACATTGTCAGGTCATGTCCAGCTTTTCGCTCTCCAGCATGCTCAAGTGCTTTTTTGCAGAGCTGCTCTCAAGGAGTTCTCCCAGTCTGTATTTCTGTCTGGTGTCATCCCATCTCAGGTGCACCAGCTTACACTTGGCCCTGATAAATCTCAGGAGAGTCTCGTGGGCTCACTTCTTGAGCTTGGCCAAGTCCCTCTGGATGGCATCCTGTCCCCATGAATGTCAATTGCAGCACTCTGCTTGATATCATCTGCAAAGCTGCTAAGAGTGTACTTGATCCCTTTGTCTGTGTCATTGATGAAGACATTAAACAACGCTATTTCCAATACAAATCCCTGAGGGACCCCTCTATCACTGATCTCCATCCGTTGATGCAACCATCCAACCAATTCCTCATTCACTGAATAGGCTACCCATCAAATCCATATCTCCTCAATTTAGAGAGAAGGGTATTATGGGAAACCAGGTCAAAGACTATACAGAAATCCAGATGGATAACATTCATGCCTTTTCCCTTGCCCACTGATATAGTCACTTCATAATAGGTTTGCTCTCCACAAGGAAGTCTCCCTTTCAGTTGCCTACAGCCAGTGCTCTTCAGGCCAGTGCAATACTGTTAGATTTCTACTGCTGTGGGAACGGGCAGGTAGCAGTGAGCCACTTATCCATGTCATCCCACTGAATGTCCTCCTCTCTTTTTTACATAAAACTTGCCCAGAAAACAGGTCTGGATAGTTTTCTAAAAAGTGTGAACCACAGGAACAGTAGAAAGTGTCCTTATTTCAAGATGTGAGAGCTCATTGTCATACTGTTGCAACGCCCTGGGAAATACCTTCTCCCATACTGTTTCTGGATCTGTCTTCTCTATCTCAAAAAGCTAAGCATTCACTGAATTCCTTCAGCCTTATAATATCTCAGAACCATCCCATCTAATCTGTGCATGCCACCCAAAACACAGATTATGCACCTTGTCACTGCTGCCACTTGGGAAAAATCAATGCACAGTGCTAGTCACAGCTGTAAGGCTTGGACATGCAGCATGGGTCATGACATGGAGAACCAGGGAGCCCCAGAAAGAGTTCTGGCAGTTTCACATGGGAAGCAAAGCAGGTGTGACCTGAGGTGTTGGGGACTGGCATTCTTTGGGCCTAAAGAGAAATTCTTATGTGCAGTCAAGGGATTTTGCACTCAAGGAGGATTATGGGTATTCACCGCTCTAGCCAACACACACAAAGAAAGAGCCTCTCTACAAAATGAGCTATGGCAGAGTGTTGCCAGGGGTTGGCATCAGGGAATTCAGGGGTGGTTTCCATGAGGAGAGCTAAGGGACTGTTCCATGCCCAGTATGGATTGTTCTGTCAATGCTAAAATGGCACCCCAGCTGGCCAGAGGTGAGCAGTCCAGCAGGTAGCACGTCTGGAAAAATATATGTAAGAAAGGGTGAAAAGCATCTCATACTAGTTTTGAGAGAGGAGAGTGAAAAATATGTGACAGCAACAGTCCTGCAGACAGCAAGGTCAGTGCAGAAGGAGAGGGAGGGGGTGGTCCAGATAGTGGAACAAAGGCTACCCTGGGTGAAGACCATGGAAAAGCAGATGTCAACCCATTACAGCAAATACTTACTCCTTGCCTGAGCCACCAGAAAAATACTGTTGGTGTTTAGACACAGGGGGTGAAAAGACTGTTTTCTTTGTTCAGAGAAGTCCATGGACATCTTCCAACTGTCTTTGAGAAATATCTTGCAAAAGTGGCAGCTTGGAAATATTCTAACTGCAACGTCCTGTACTAGCCTCTAGATTTGTTACTATACAAAGAACCATCTAGAGAAATTTCCTATTTTTTCCTTTGTAGAGTAATTTCTCACCTAGAGTAATGTCCTATTTCTTTAGCCGCAGCAGGAATCCAGGACTGTATTGCATTTAAAGAGTGTGGATTTTATATTATACAGTGATGAAAGGAAAATGCTTCTGTTTTTCTACTGCTCATCTGAATAACATTAAGATAAACCACTTAAGTGGTCAGCATAAATTTGATTTTAGAGAGAAAAATCCTTTTTTCTCAAAAACACTGGAAAGTGTCCTTAGTGGTAGCATTTTATATCCAACTTTTCTTGAAGAAAGCTGCACTGAAATTACTACAGCAATTATCTCAGCAAGAGTATAGCACTACCTAATCAGCACCAGGCAATGTGACACAATTAGTTCAGACACTAGCCCTCTGTTTCCGGTGTATTCTGCAAGCCCACGTCAGTGTACATGTTGCTGTAGAAACGCAGAAGTCCTGCTAATGCCAAAAATATTTACCTCATCCAGTTCTCATTTGGACATTTACACTCTCAGAGACTCATGCAGATGCTCATGGGATAGACATGTTGTGTCATTGACCACGTGAATTGTGGCTTATTAGATTCTCCCAGAGGTCCTTATGGGCCAGATTAAATCTGAAGTCTACAATCAGACAGCAGTGGGCTGTTAGCTGGGGGAAGGACGACACTGCATCAGGAGAGCTGAACAGAGCAATATTCCCTAGCAGCAGCTTGCCACAGTAGGGGGTTCATCCTAATTTACTTAATAAGACTAGAAATATTTGGGGTTGTTTGAACAAAACAAAATATTTCAAAGTCACTTGGGCTGACCTTATATGAAATACTAGCATGTCATATCTGAGACAAATGGAAAACTTCCTGATACAATGCAATTTTTTTTAGAAACTACGCTTCATATTGTAAAACCATTTTAAAAATTCTGACTAGCTTCTTTGGCCAGGAAGAGTCTGTCCTTTTCTTGCTTATGACTGTATTTCAAATGCTATAAACATCAACTTTTACTTGGAAGATAACATCATATTAAAATTCTAATTAAAGCAAATGAGCTGAGAGTGCTTAGTGTAGGCCTTTTTATTCTAGATTAGCCGAGTCATCAATTTAAAACAGGAACAAGCCAAATAAATATGACAAAGTAGAAATGAAAAATTGTCTTTTAGATACACTCTGCCATTTATTCAAAACAGATCGAGCAGAACACCTGACTTCTTAATATAGAACAGTAGTTGGGTCAGCTCCATTAAGGGAAATTGATTTCAGCAGAGATGATCTTGGAAAAAAAGTCATTTCCAAAAAAAGTCATATGGAACCACTTGTCATTCCCTCCTCTTCCTTTTTAAATCTGCTTCAGGGAAAAAAATTCAGGAGCATTCAAACATAGTTTTAAACATAGCTTCCTTGTGTCTGCTTCCAGCAGAATTCTTCATGCTCTACTTCTGATTAAAGGATCTGTTCCCATCAGGCTTATACAAACACTACATTTTATGTTTTCCAGATTCCTGTTCTAATTCCTTCAGCTACTGTTGGGGTCCTTGTTATTCTTCACCTCCTGTAAAAGAAATTACCACTTTACATGAATCCCTTATTTAATATCCAAATTCAGCTAAAACAATTGCAGCAGAAGGAATGAAAAATTAAGATTTCAAAGTTTGGAGGTTTTTATTATTAATTAGTTATTTGGTTTTAGTCATTTAGTCTGGTTCTGTGAGACTGTTGAGAACCTTTCCCCATTCATTAATGTTTACACTACTGCTGAATTCAGTTTCTGTTTCAGTTTCAGTGGGTGGTAAAGAGTCCAGCATGTTGTGAGGTCAAATATTTTCTTGGCCACATAGGTAGAGATTCATTTGGGTAGGAAACCAAAATGGAAGTTGGATGGTAAAACTTCTGCTTTGACAAAAAAAAAAAAAAAA
>VZUA01046191.1:1273-12794 GCA_013401035.1 Horornis vulcanius
ACATCATTTTAATTTGCATTTGTAATATTAGCAATTTCCAGTAGTAAAATTCACTAAAACACAGTGCAAATAACTATTAGGGAAGAAAAATAAAGTTAAGAACAGCCTTTGAGAAACATTTGCTTCTTTTATCTAAGGCATTTTGGTGTGCCCATGAAAAATAAATGTACATACCATTCGTAGTACAATGAACCAAAGCTAAGTAAGTGCAAACAGAGAAAAATACAAATTTGTGAGTAAGATATGATGGACTGTTTTCAGGAGTCAAGGTAATTGTAAAAGATCTATCTGGGCTAATGTGACTGCTTTATATTTTTGTCATGCCTTTGTAACACTGAAGATCATTAGGAACTGTCTCCAGGGAAAGGGACCTGTGTCTAAAATCAGTTTGGGCCCATTATCTTCAGTAAGAGACTGCCTATACCCCAGGCATCCTGAATCCTCTATTTACTGGGGGAGGAAGCACATTATGGAATGGGCATTAATACAGTGGGACCCCACATTTCTGGAGCTCATTAATTTGAATGGCTCGGAGAGTTGAACGTCAGCTGTTGGTACCTCTGCTGTGCCTGCTGCTCCTGCTGCTCCGTGGGGCTTTTGTGTTTCCTGCCCTCGCTTCAGTTATTGTTTCTTCTGTTTTGTCTTCTCCTGAAACACTCACTGGCCATGAAAAATCTGCAGTGCTCAACTTAAAGGCTGTGTCCTGGCACAGGCAGGAGCCACGGGGTGAACTTTGGCAAGAGCATCCCCAGGTTTTGCTGTTAATGAGGTTCCTCTGCTGTTGGATGCGTGACACGAGGAGAGGCTGGAGCCCAGACAGGCACATCCCTTCCTGATTCGAGCAGCCAACGAGCTGCTGTGGGTGTTGGCTTGGAGCTTACCAACAGCCTAATTTGTTATGTGTTCACAGGGCCAAGTTTCTTCCTCTGCAGCAAGCTGTCCTTAAATGTGTTATTTTTGAGCTGTTCCTCTAAAAGCAGTTCTAATGGTAAAATAACGTAAGCCTTAGATATGCTCTAATGTATTCTGAAGTAAAATATTACTATGAAATGCTAGCAGAAATGTAAAATGCACCTTTTTGAGGTATTATTTTAAAAATTCATATGGCATCTGAGGCTTTTTACCTCCCTCAAAAAAGAACTTAGATGTGCAAACAAAACAAGAGCTAGGGGTGACTGTTAAAGATACGACTTTTCAACTCTCTGTTAGGAACTTTGTGGTTTACAAACAGCTGAGAATGTCTTCTGCTTCTCTTTTTTTCTTTTTCTTTCCTTTTTGAGGCTGTAATCACTATGAATTAGCAAGCAAAAAACTTAGTGTTCCCCCTGTTCAGTAATCCAGATCTGCAAGAATTGGCACAGTGTTGTAGAATCAACATTTTAAAAAAACATAAACTTTGAAAGACTTCTTTTTAACAATCTGACTGTGTAGCTTTATGTGCCTCTAAACAGTTTTAATGGCAGTGGAAACAGACCTTTCAATGTCATGATGTCTTTAAGTGCTGCAGGTTACGTCATGTGGCACATTACGTGCAGGTGTAGATAACATTAAACACACCAGCTTTATAATGACTGTACAAATATGTACAAATGATACACCTTGAGATCACACAGAAATTATATGTATAAGCATTAGCTAGATGTTATCTCGAGTCCAAAAATTACCCTAAATCTGGTCAAATAGTTATTCACCAGAAGTACAATAAATAACTCCTGGGTTTATCTGTTACTAAGATCTCTTCTGAGGTCATCTGTGCAGATGTCTGTGCTTTTTCTTGTAATTTGATGACTGCATCTCTGTAGGCAGGTCCTGGGAAGTCTTCAGTGCCCTTCTGACAGGTGCTGAGGAACTGCAGGATTAGTGGAGCTCCAGTAAATTGAAATGTTGGTGATACTGCTAAATTCACTTGTCCCCTAAACAAAAAGAAATTAAAAAGCTAGAAAGTATGCCTCTAGATCAGTTTAATGCTGGATTATTCTTTCACATAATCTTATTTCTTTCTTCAATTCCTCATCCAAATGATGCTGATAGTAGCAAAATTAGAATAAATAGATCTAGGTGTCCACATACTAGACAGGCATATCCTCTATGATTTTTATAATTTTAATTAAACTGCTAAAAGAGATTTGTGTGTTTGACCAGGTCATGGGGTAAAGTCCAGCAAGTGTCTGGGTTCTGGTTTGTCAGCACCCAAGGTTCTGTGGTAAGTGGCACCCAGTTTTTGGATTATTGAACTAGTCTGCTCTAAAAAGAAGTGTTGTGAAAGCCACTGCAGCCCAAAAGGACGTTTTGATTTCAGTAGCAGCCTTTCTATCAGAAATGTGCAGTCTGATCTTCACAATTCAGTGCTCCGAGCTGATTTCTTTTTCTGCTCAAAGAAACTGAGGCTCAGTAACTTCCATTTCTCTTCTTTAGCTTTCAGTTCAAGTCTAAATAAAACCCCAAACTGATCTCTTTGGACTTATTCCATGCTACTGACCTCATGTCCATCTGTTCACATACCCTCTCTCAGCATGGTCACCTCCCTGTGACAGTTTTCCCCCTTGTGTATCAGCTGGTGCAATGAAGAGAGGTCATTTTTCCTCTTGAGTTCCCCTACAAGTGGGGGACATGGTCTATCCACCCCCCCTCAATTCCAGAACAAGATCTTTTCTTCAAACACCATCTTTGGTTTTTTGTTTGCAGCTATTTCTGCTTTCCCCCCTTCCTTTCTCTGGTGTGTCCGTGAGATTCTTCTGAATACAATATAAACCAATGTGTGTTGTAATGTTGTAAAGGGAGCTGCTGCTTGAATGAGGTGCTTCCCAAGGAGTAACAATATTTGTTGAGCAGATGTTATTTCATTCTAAATAATGGAAACCATTTGGTGTCCTTCAAAACCATCACGAGGGCAGTAGATGGGAATAAAGAAAAATTCAGCAGAGACATAACAGCTGGAGAATTTCTTCCCCACTCCCTCCATCCCCTGAATTGTAGCTATTGCAGATGTTTCAGAATGGCTGAGGTGCTGTTCTGGAGAAAATCTCCACAGGTTTCTGCACCATGTGAAGCCATGCAACTGGCTCCTGCACCCTGCTGAGCTATTCAGTAGAAAACTCAGCTGGGTCATGGAGTTCCTGCCAAGGGGCCAGAGGGCAATTCCTGTAGAGAGCATCAAAATCAGGGCAGGAAACTCTACTCCCTGCGCTCCTGAGCCTAATGCAAAATGTCCCACAATGGGCAGTTTTGTTTTTGTTTGACAGAAATGCTTCTCCGTGCCAGGAGATCATCAGTTAGGTAATTTAGCAGGTATGGTTACACTTCGTTTACCAAGCTTATTAAAAGCTAAAAAAAAAAAAAAAAAAANCAGAGGAAAGGCAATTCACATTATTTTGACTTTAAGAAGCTTTTAAAATACTTAAAACTGCAGAGCTGATTGGCAGCTTTCCGCCAGCCAGATACTTGCATGCTTTCCTGCACAGGTATTTGTGAAATGTGGAACTGTTGGACTGTTTTCCTAAAACATACTCCAAGGCTGTGTGGTTGTGTCTATCTCTGTCTGATGGAGAGGGATCAGAAAGTTCTGTAAAATAAATAGCCTGGTGGCTGGAGTGATTTATGTCAGGAGTCCCATTAAGACAGGTTGGACCTGGTTACCCTCAGTGTCCATACACCAGCTGAATTTCCAAAGATTTACTTGGTTGCCTGCAATAAGCAATATATTCACAAACCAACCTCACACCTAAGTGTCTTCTGTTCTGGAGTCTGACATATGTGAATGCATAGAAGTCATAATACAAATTTGTGAAACCAGCTTTGTGTGGGGACCTTTTGGTTCTCCTGCAACTCAGTAGTCTGGAGAATCTCCAGGCTATTAATAAAGTGTCTCAATTTTATCAGTGTCTTTTATGTTACAGGGCAGTACTGAAATAACACATATTTTCACGTCCCTAACTACAGGATCACAAAATATCTCTTCAATTAAGAAGTGGTAGAGCAGCTATAATGTAAGAAATATCAATCTTTAGGAGATAGTGTCAGAAGAAATGGCTGCTTTATTAGCAAAGTTTGATGATACTACAGCCACTCAAGTAGAATATTCATGTACTTTAGATCTATTCTTAATTAATTCTTGAATACTTGACAGGCTTTTTCATTTAAAATTCTGTTTTCCCTCTTTGAATATCTGGCCTTGTTTGTGCATTGGTACTTAATTTTCTTACAGCTCAGCCTAACCTTTCTTTTTGAGACTTTTTCTTTTTTTTTTTCTTTTTTTTTAATTAATACTTTATATCATCAGACTCACACAGAAGTTCCAATGTGGTTTGAAAGTAAAATAAGAAACTGATGTTGCTTTACAGCAGAGAACAGCATTTCACACAGTGAGTTTCATTGCATCTGCCAAACTGGAGCCCAGGTTATTTTCATATTAGGAAAAAACCTTTAAGCCTGGATAAGTGAGATTATCCTATTCTACAAGGTTAGTCTTATGATAGTCTGAGAATATTGTTTCCAAGTGATGGTGGAAGAACCAGTTCAGGCAAGATCCAAGATGGATTTTAACCAATTTTTTTGATGGCCAAAGAAATTAAAGGGGTTTTTTTTCCTTAATTTTCCTCTGGAAAGCCTCGTGGACTGGAGCAGGTGTGTGATGTCTTTGGTAGCAGATATTTAGTGTTAGCCAGGGGTTCTGCAAGGGCCCTGTCTGCCCAGCATGAGTGTGCAGGGCTGGGCTGGGCTGCTGTGCAAGGACTGGGGGCAAGCCCTTGCCATTTCCACAGCTTATGGAGCAACTTGTTCTGGTTTGGCAAAAAAAAATACTTTGGACAAAGAAAGGAGCTCCTTTCAAAAATAATGGAAAACCTGGGCTGGATGTTCTTCCTGAACACATTTTCTTTCCTGTCTTGTGTCTCTGTTCAGGTGTGCATACATGGATTTGTTATATTCCTTGGGCAAGGCGTCCTTCACTGTGGATTCAGGGACCCCAACACAAAGTGGGGGCAGCTGGGGTGAGGCATTTGCACTGCTGAGCCCTACCCCCTAATTTAGGGGCTAAATTAGGAAGAGTCTCCTTTGCTCCCACAGATCAGTATCAACAGAGATGGGCATCTCTGCAGAGGGAACTGGAGCAGCTAATCCATCTCCTTACCAAAATTGTGCCCCGGAGGAGCCTCTCTGTCCCTACAACTGCCTAGGGAAGGCTCAGCCACATCCCAACTTTGTGCCTCAACCAGCAAACCTTTGGTGACATGGCCTCAGGTTAAGCTCTTTGTGATCATTTAGAACTGATTGACTGAAAGGTGACTGTTTGATTTCCTTTTTTTTTATTCCAAAGACAGGGAAATTTCCCTAACGCTTCTTACTGGGTCTCCCAGCTTGTTGTTTATGGCTTTTGCTGTCATTTTCATTAACAGCAAATTGTTCAATATGATGCTAAACTGAGCTATATTAGATCAGCTAGAAATCTTTGTAGGCTCTCAAAGCATGGGCATTACATATTCAAAACAGGACCTAATGTTTCAGAGATTCATATTCTACTATAATTATATGGTTCAATGCAAGTGATTATATCTCTTCTTCAGTATCGGACTGAAAAGTTTTGGTTTGCTGGCTTCCTCATAATTTACTGCCGAGGCATAATAGGCCAGTCTTGCGGAAAAAAAGATGATAAATGACGCTGGCAAGGATTCATAGATTTATTAAATTTCTATCAAACAGTGCAACAAAAAAAATCTGCTTAAGTTAGAAATGGGCTCAAATTTTTTAATCAAAATTCATGAGTCCTGATGCTTGGTTCAGTAGGTCCAAGGAAGGCTTGAATTGAGGACTGATTAAAGAAAATAAAAGGCTTATTTGAAGTAATTTTTCAATGACGGCTTTTAATTGGATGTTAAATCAAATTCTTATCTGCTTTTCTGCAGATAGCACATTATATAAAATACAGTTAGTGGCACTACCACTGTAACTGATACACTGAATAACAATTGACTTCTTACTTTACACCAAGAGGATAGAAGGACTGCAGTTGTCAACCTGTCAGAAATTAACTATGTAAATTAATGCTTAAGTATATGAATATGAATATGATTTACAAGAGGCCCTGAGTGCTGTCAGTAAAAGTACTGATTTCTTTCCCCTCCAAGGTTAACAATTACTCGCTGACCTTTACAAATTTGGGCTATATTTTTTCTTTTATAACTGATACGATGTTCCAGGGATCTCAATAATGCCGAAATAATCTGAAGTAATCTGTCATGTACCAAAAGAAGTATTGTGCTAATACCTATTATATTTCATGTGTATAAGGCAATACATTGCTGAAGATAATAGACTTATTATTTAGTTTGATGGTTACAGTAACTGTGAAATTTGTTGCTTGCTTTCTTTGCAGAGTGGTAGGGTAGCACTCTTTATTATGGGGATGTATTCCTAATAGACTCTCAATTAATTCTGTGATGTTTTACTGCTGAGAGTAACATCTGATCTCTTGGGCTTAGGAAAAAAATCCCTCTATCTCACCTAGACTAACCAGGACCCATAAAGAGAAGTAGAATATGCTGTAGAATTTATGCAGTCCAGAGTGTGGGAGAAAGAGGAAAACCATCAAAGATTAAGTCTCAATGTTACACTTAGTTTTTCTTCAGTAGGAGAAATGCATATGTGTGGGTTTTCTCTGCTGGAGTTGGCATTGTGCTGAGTATAATCACTGTGCAGAACATTATGATTATTTGTACCACTGGAATTCACATCTCGTTCTTATGTATTCCCCTGCCTCTTCCTCTACAGAAGTGTTCCCACAGGAAATAAAACTCCATATTAGGAGATCCTCCATGAGATTTTGTTTTAAATTCAGAGAAACTGTCCTGCAAAACCAGATCCAAAGCTTCTCTGCACAATTTACCATGTATAACAGCGTTTTTCCACCAAGAGGCAGTATGGAACACAAGGCAGGAGTATCTGAATTACAGGATTCTCAGACCCAGCATGGAAAACTATACTCTCCTTATGGTTTCCATGTGGTTTCTCATGTTCCCCCCATGTCAGATATCCAGCACATTGGGATCCCAAACCTCTGGGCTTGGAACAAGAGCTCTAAGAAAGGAAAGCACACTGTAAAATTGCTGCATGCTTAAATGAGGTTTAGCCATTGCAACTTCTCCCAGTGCCTCGTAAAACGGAGCCCCTGAGTGGAGACAAACCATCTTCAAAAGATTCTGAAATTTGGTTCAGATAATCATCAAAGAATTCAGCTTTTTCAAAGCTTTGAAGTCCCTTATTAGTCATGCCCCAGAGCACATGGAGCTGCAATGGCTCGTGGTAGGCACTTCACACATGGCAGCGTGGAGCTGCTCTGGCCTGGCAATAATGGGAGGGCCACCGTGCCCTGGGCAGGTCCATGGGGCTCTGCCAGTGCTGGATGTGAGGGAAGAATGCAGCTCATTTCCATCAGGGATGGCTCTGCCTGCTCCCTGTCAGCACCAGTCCCTCTGGTGTCGGCCCACGAGTCTTCGGTGGAAGGGTCCTCCCAGGGTGGGCACCCTGCTCACCCTTGGGATCCCTGATTCTTTACTGGCTCAAGCACCTGGTTCACTCCTCAGGGCAGTGCTGAATCTGGCCCTCACTGTTGCCCAAAGGGAGGGGTTTGTCATGGAAGTAGCTTGGTTTGAAATGTTCTCCTCATACGTCTTCCTGTATTGTGGAAATGCCATTTAATGTTTGTGTCCACTGGGAAGTGCAAACTTTATGTTTGAGACAAATTCTTACTATTTTACTGCTTCCAAGGTGTCTGCATCATGATGCATGAGAGGGATGCCCTATTTTGTTGTGTGTAGATGAAATTTGGGCTCCCCTGTTGCACTTCTGGCAGGTTTCCCATGTTCTACTTTAAATTCGGGCTGTTTCTCAACTGGTGCAAATTAAGCTGTGCTGGCTTAAACTGCCCAGAACTCTGACACCTTAGTGGGAGCAGGCCTGAGTTTGCATAATTGGAAGGGGGCCTTGGTCATTGTCCCTGTAAAATAACATAAACATATGGGTTTGTGAGTCAAGTTACTTGTGGGAGGTAAATGAGTATCAGAGAAGAATCTTTCAAGGTGGATGCAATTTTTCACTTATTCTTTATGGTAACAAAATTCATCTTCTGGCCAAATCTGGATTATTTGGTAAATACCCCAATAAATACTGGCAGCAGTTCATGGGGATTTTTTTCTTCTAACAGCCTGGAAGACAAATAGTATGTTGCTCAACCAGATATGGTTCTAATTATAGCGTTTGCATTATACTGTTTTAATTGTCCTCTTAAATGCAGTTTTTGACATCCTGCCAAGAACTTCTCAATGATTTCTTCATTGAATAGAGGACTTTTAGTCATCCACTACATTTCTTAAGGCCATAATTTTCAACAGCATTAAAATCCACTTTTTCTTCCTTGCCTTGTGCTGCAGTTAATATCATTCATCTCAAGAACAATTGTCCTGTCACACATTTACCTAGGAAGAACAGTCTCCTTTTTTCCATTAATCCACAAAAGGTAGTTCAGGGAATGGGTGGCTCTGCCATCTTGCTTGGCTGGCATCAGAGAGGTGGTGGAGAGTTAGCTTTTTGCTCCTGGGGTAATAAGGATTTAATAAATAAGAGTATGATGGGATTCATTAGTTTCCACAGTTTTCATACCATGCATTTTTATTTCTTTGCATGCAGAAGTTATGGAAAATATTGTTTACTTCTGTTTTATTTTAAGAAGATGCTTTAGGGTGGCAGTATTTTAAATTCTCCAGGAGAAACTACGAGTAGAAACCATTTCACTAGTTGTTTTAGCTCTCTGGCTGCTTTGTAGTCCATGCTTTTTGCACAGAAAATTACACACTATGGGGTAAATTTTAAGTGTAGTTATAAATTGACAGAGGAAGACTGCTGCTGTAAATAATAGGAATGAATTTAAGAGGTAACTCAGTAGTTCAGAGCAGGGGGCAAGGCTGTAGCATTAGGAAGAGGCATTTAAGGTCATTCAGCAGCAATCAACCTTCATCAGTCCCAGATACTTTTGTTGTGTGTTTTTCTTTCCTCTCAAAATATATTTAGGAAGTAGGGGCAGCATGCCAGTGTTCTTCCCATTACATTTGCATCAGTCCAGAGGTTCTCCCCTGAACAGAAGTGTCTGTTGAGTTATGGCTTTACAGGGAGCCCCACAGAAAAACAGATTTTATCTTTTCGTACAAACTGACTTTAGCGTTTGCAAAAGCTTCAATTATTATTTATCTGCTCGTGTCCTCAAAGGCCAAACATTTCCAAGGTGAAAAAATGTGTGTTAGCCCCCTCTCCAATCAAACATTTGTCATAAAAGCTTACCTTGGAGTATTCAAGCTGTTGAATTGAAGTCAAGTGAGCTACGTTTTTGTTAAAAGTCTACAAGTATTGGCAAATCAAGGTCCTAATGTAAAATTCATACTTGTTGGAAAGAGCACTCAAGCCTGTGTTTGAATGCCTTCCTAAATCAGGACCTTGTTTCCAAATAATGTATTTTCTAACACCTCATGGCCATTCTGATCAGGAGAGAGCTCAGCTAATCAGGTCTGCAGCAGAAGGTAGCAAGTCTCCTGAAGCTGGTCCCACTGCTCACTTTTTAATGATGTTTATAATGGTTCAGAGATATTTCAGTGTAAAAATGTACATTATAAAGTTATGGGAGACATTTTTACTAATGTGTTCCTTTTTATCACCACTTCAATCACTTTATTGCATTCTCTCCAGGAAAGCACATACAGCCAATATTCATCTGCAGATGGATGCAGTCCAGCCCATTTCAATAAAGGTCATTAATTTATTAGGAGTATTTGGACTTTTAGGTAAAACTTTACAATCCATATCCTTTCTCTCTCCCCTGTATACAGAATATTTTTCTGTTAGCAATAAGTATCTGACTGACTGTTTTCAAAATATTAACTAGACCAAAATTAATAGGTACATTTGGCTATTACAAATGGTAGCTGCAGTGCCTCTGTTGTTGTTTGATAACAGAAGTACTGCTGCAGTGATACTGTAAAGTGTTTGCACACACACACACACATCTCCAGCTGGATTATTGCAGCAATGAACAATTAATTGGAGTTTGATCACTGAAATTCATTAATTGTAGCCTAATTTGCCACTAGTGAAAGCTGACAGAGATCTGTGAGATGAGCATGGTTCTGGCAGTTTATGCCAACAGTGGATTTGACCCATTATCTTTTCTTGTTAAAGCTTTATTTCTTTTGAAGTAGTTGTATCCTTTGTCCGTAGTTAATTATGATATTAAATTGCAGGGGAATGTTTCCATTTTCTCCAGCTGCCTAATCTGAGCCTTTGGTCTGACACATCAGATTAGCTGAGATTTAAACCAATGACCTCCTGGCTCTGGATAATGTCATGTTGGTTCCTATACAAAATAACAGGGCTGTCCCTGTTCAGGTTACACTAAATCACAAGCTGATGAGAGGTGACGGGTTCTGCAGCAGCTCTGAATCACATGTTGTTTGATTTCTGCTTCTCTGGGCCAAATTCCTCCAGATAAAAGGTACAGAAGGTCACCCCCTGGCCGGAAACGCTGTGCCAAGATCACAGCAATATTACAGCAGTATATTTTTGTTTTGGCAAGTAAAAACAGCAACATCCTTATAAATGAAAACAATTGAAAAAACAGCACCAAGCCGTGCAATACTTTTGTGTGCATCCTCTCTTTCATTTTTAAATGAAATAGTATGAAGTGGAGAGACATTTTATACAAACACTTCTAGTCTTAGTTTTTCTTTATGCCATAGAATAGCCAGAAAATGCTGTAATTATATTCTGAAGACAGTAGCCAGTCAGAAGTACTTATGTGCCAATTTGCAGCTGTGACGTGCTCAGAAGTCAGCATCTAAGACAGCAGTTGGCACAGATCAAGTGGGAAGTCTAAATGTCAGTGAGTGGTAAGTGTCTAAATCTCAATCTCTCAAGTTGTTAGATTGTTTATCTGAGTGGTTGCCCCTTGAAGTGGACAGAAATGTCAGGAGAAAACTGTTCCAAGAGATGTTGCACCACTGAGCTGTTGGATAACAGCATTGTTGAGTCTTGACTGTGACTGTAAAATTGCCATAAGCATTTTTAAATACGGTTTTTAGTATTTAGCTAAAAAATATTTTAACTTTTTAGCTTTCTAATGAATCCTAGAAACGCTATATTTTTCAAATTATGTGCAATCGTGTGTTCTTTGTGAGAGGTGGGCACAGCCCTTCCTGTGGAGAGGGGAGGGATCAGGAGGAGACAGCAGCTTGGAGCATGAGCTACAGACAGACTGCATGGAAAGCCAAACTTCTGCAACTGCAGACCAGGAACTGCCACATGTGCATGCTTCAGTGAAGCCTTCAAAGTCTTCAAGTCCTATTAATAAAACCACTTAGAAAAGGAAAGGTTCACGTAGGTGGTTGTGTTCTTGGTGTCGAGGCTTTGATTCAGTGGGGCAGTGTCACCCAAATGTCAGTGAAGCTGTTGAATGCTGTTAAAGTTGCTCTAAATTTCGTGAAAG
>VZUA01046192.1:0-18554 GCA_013401035.1 Horornis vulcanius
CAGCTCCAGCACGGAGTGGGTTCTGACCACCTAATGAAGCTTTACGTGTTGTGTTTGTATGCCTTGAAAACGTGTTTATATAGGTTTTTTTTAATTAATTTTATTTTCTGACCGAATTCTATTTTTTTTTTCAGTTTTACGGTTGTGGGAGAGATAGAAAGCAGTGCCTTATTACCTATCAAAGATTTCAACAGTCTGATTTCTTTAACAAGAATGTTAACAAATTTGCCAGATGAAATTACACAAAAAGATGAAATTACACAAAATAAAATCACAAGAAGCTACTCAGCTGTTCAACAGTCTGTCAAATTACACATTATATTTCTTTTTCAGTAACCCTGCATTCTAAAATTTCTGTTTCCATGAAATTTGAAATTGCCATGAGTTTTTCTCATAATTACTTTTAAATTTAATATTCTTGTTGCAACTTTTATCCCTCCAGCGCACCATCATGCTGTTATTTCCCTTACAGATTGTTCAATTTTTTTTTCTTTTAATAACAGTAGAATAAGCTATATCTTGTCGTATCTATAACTTTTAAAGGTACTAATTTGCAGTTATGTTTAGTTAAAGTCCTTGAAAAAGTCAGTCTGGCATGACTCCCTTGCTGTTTCAGTGATACTTAAGTCAAAATCTAGTTTAAAAGCTTGTCCTTGGAATTTAGAGTAGGGGTTAAGCAAATGCTTGTCATAATATAAATTTTGAAGGCAAGAAAGTGATGCCTGTGTTTCAAGTACTCCAACTGATGGTTATTGTTCATTGATCTGCTCAAATATATTCAGTGAACAAACAGCAGAACCATATTCTGTGGTATCACAAGCATATGTACAAAACCATACACTTTGACTGAAGGAAATGCAATCCTAGTAAAAAAGAGTCAGATTCTAATATGAGCCAAAGGAATAAACTTCTATTATCCACAGAATTCCCCAGACTCAATACACAATTACTTCTGACAGATAAGAATCTACCTTCTTAAAACAACAAATGAAATTAAAATTGGTCCTATCACCTGTGGAAGTTTAGGATGACGTGTATTATAAAGTGTCTTGTATTTCCTTCTGCCACCAGCTGTCACATTAGACCAGATCCCTGGCTACTCAGAAGCCCAGTGTCACATCCTTCCTTGGACTTGTGACTGCAAACTTCAAAACTGTGTCATTGACAACAGTCTCTTTCATTCATAGAATTCGTTTCTGAATCATTACTACAAAAAAAAAATTCCATTAAATTTAACTAAAATCATTCTAGTGCACCTGTGAAGCTTTTTAAGTTGCAAGACACCTTTCTTGAAATACCTTCAACTCAAAATTAATCTGGTATCACATGACCTGATCAGAAGAATAAAATCTTAAAACATGCCTGCTGATATCAGAAGTCCAGAAGTTATTTACCTGCCAGGAGTTTCAGAAAGATGTTTGCAGCACTCCTCCTGTGCACTTCTGAATGGTGTCCCCTTTCCATTCTTAGCGTTGTTGCACCTTCTGCAAAGTGGTCTTTATCTTTTATCCCTCCCAGGACCATTAGTTTGACTGGAATACCCCAAGTGTAACAGAGGTATTTTACTTTTTGAATTACATCTCACAGACAATTCAGTTTCAAAGCTATTAATTATCAAATTTAAATGATAAAGATTGTGGTTTTCCTCAACATCCCAGTTTTTGGCTTTTTTCTCTGCTCCTTCGAAGTTATTTTTTAATTCAAGAGCATTTTTCAAGTTAATTATTTTGACAAGGGAACTTGAACCTTTTACCTTCTTTTTAAAAAAAGTCTTAAGGACACACCACGGCTCAGACACTCCTGCCAAGCTACTCGGGCCCCCAGTGCTGCATTGTCCTAGGAAGAAAGGCTTCTGTGTGCTTAACAAGGGCAAATATTGCCCAGTGGATTTTTCAACATTTCAATGAAGTTTTTCTGTGGGAGATAATAAAACTCGGGTTATCTCCCAGTTAGTTTGCTCCACGAGGAAAAGCGAACTAACTCACTACCCGCCCGTCTTCAGCCTCCCTGTTCAAGCCCAAACCGACTGCAGCGCCTCAGCGGCCGCTGCCGGCACCGGGACGCCCCGAACGGGCGGAGCGAGGGGGACGCGGGGCCGGCCCCCAATCCCTGCGGGCCCCGAATCACCCCTCCCCCGGCAAAAGGCTCCGCGCTCGGCCCGAGCAGGGGCTCCGGAAAGGCTCCGGCCCCGCCACAGCGGCCGAGGCCATTTTCTGCCCGCCCGAGAAGGCGCAGCAGAGAACATGGCGGCCTGAGGGGGGCGGGGGGGGGGGCGGCAGGGGACTCCGGATTGCGCAATGGTTATTTCTTACCCTGAGACCCTGAGGCTGTTCATCCTCTCCGTACTGCCCCGGACATGGTTAGTGGTCCTCTGGAAACAGCTTAGCATATGTACATTCGTCACTGTTCAAAGATCATGCACCATTATTTTCCTTCTGCCCACTGTTCTGCAGCTTAGACTAAGTCCAGGAAAGCAGACAGGATACAGTTTTGAAAAGTTTGTTTGCAATTTGGTCCCAATAGGATCACTCTCCTTTCAATACACAACATTAGATTTAAAAAAAAAAAAAAAGTATCTACATTAATGTGTATCCTCCAGAGAGCAAAATACTTGGTGTTGCCGTATTTCACATTTTATATGTAACAGACTTCTTTTTGTGGAGGAAAAAAAAAAATACCTGAAATTGCTTCCAGTTTAGTGCAATTTTAAATTATTAATTATTTACAGTTCCTTTGCACTGTAGGAAATTCCCCAGTATGTTCTTTCTCCTGCATGGCAGTAGCGTCAGTCAAGTGTGCCATTGCACACTTCTGTCTACTTGCTACTGCTGCTGGTAATAAGGAAGGGACAAGAGCACAGAGCTAAAAGAATAAAATTCTTTATCTGACTGAAGTATCACACTAAAATATATTAAGTCTGAAAAAAGGGCTGGGAGCTTAAAGCAACATTCCATGAAGAATACAAACTTGGTCCCCTTGAGCAGGTTCTTCTCATTAACCAGTAATCTGTACCTGGCATACCCTTGCCTTTCTCTTGCAAATGAGTTCTTATTATTTTAAGAGGCCAAGTTTCAAAATGGGAAATAATGGTCTGAAGCAGACTGCAAGTCAGGTGGACCTTGGGCCTCCCAAGGATTACAAAGCATATATATAAGAACAAGCTTTGCTAAGGGATGCTCACCGAGTGGAAAGAGGACGGGGGGAAGAAGTCCAAAATGGCACTTACCTGTTCAACAACAGCCTTTTTGGCAGTGCTCCTTGTTGTGCTTACCCCCTAGTCTTTGTGCAAAAAAGTGATGAAAACCAAGTTACAGTAAATCCATGTTACCTAGTTTCAATCAACAGCTACGCAAGGACCGAAATACTTACTTTCATAAGCAACAGTGTTGTGCCAGAAGCAGAAGAAATTACTCCCATCTACCTTAAGGGGAGGCTGAATGGGTTATCATTCCAACACAGCAGCACAAAGAAGCACCACAGTAGAAATTACTGGATTTTCAGCACAAGAGCAAACATTCCTCTAAATATGTTCTTTAATCTTCTCGGAGGGATAGGTTTCATCTATTTATGACACTGCTCTCACCTAGGGGAAAAAAAATGTGTATCTTACTTTACTCTTTTGAAAAAATTGATTAAGGAAGATGACACTATGATAAAGTTTCACAAAGCTGGTAGCATGAAATTATAGGAAAGGACATTGCTTTAACATAACATCACTCAGAAAGAGAGCACAAAAAACAAAGATTAGGAAAAAAAATTAAAGTTTTTTTATTTTACAAGTATAAAAAAAAACAGTGTTTAAAAATCAAAATGCTGGAGGATACTCTGGAAAACCTGGCTTTGTAAGCACAAGACTTCTCTATGACAACTCCCAAACAATGTCACAGCTCCTGAAAATTCTGCATTCAATGAGCAAGGATATGATCCAGCTGAACTACCCCTTTTTAATGGCTCTTACACCCCATAATCTGGGGATTATCTGACCAGTCTCTGAAGAATGTGTTGAGTTGTCCTGTGGCTACAGAGCAAAAGGGTTGGCATGAATTGTAATGTCTTTAATGCGAACATCATTAAGAGGTCGATAAGTTTTCTCATTCACGGGCAGCTTCTCCAGCTCATCCAGGGTCTCCAAGCCATCAATAACTCTGTAAGGAAAACAGAGGTGTTGGATATTGCCTTCTAATGATGATTTAAATTTCACAGTTGAGGTATCTCAAAACACTTTACAGTTAAGTATGACAAGGCAAGGACTTTGCAAGCAAATAATACAAAATAAGACAACCAAAACATTTTATGTGGCAAATAATGTATTTTGAAAGGAAATGTTAAGCATCCATGACAGACTCTGAGAAGAAGTTCAAGCATTTGCATGTGCCCTGAAATACTCGGATCCCTCACACACTGTGACAGAGGCATGCAGTTGAATCACTTACTTTCCAAACACTGTGTACTTCATGTCCAGGTGTGGCTGTTTGCCATAAGTGATGAAGAACTGCGATCCATTGGTGTTGGGACCATTGTTTGCCATGGAAACTACCCCACGGACACTGTGCTGAACAAGGGGGAAAACCTCAACATGAATGCACATCTGTGAAACCAGGATTAACCTGTGCAAAGTGCTCTGTGTCCTAGAGCTCTTCCTCAATACCATTATTAAGAACAAATCTTGGCTGCTAATATATTCTATCACAATCAGTAATTAGTTCCTCACAATGGTTCTTACAGTGAAAAATTACTTCTTTGCCTTCAGTGCATGAAAAATGTTGTCAAAATTCTTTTTACTCCTGTTTTCAGTAATGAAAACCCTCAAACCTAACTTGCCAAGCACAGAAATGCCTATTCATATTTTAATAATAAGCTATTGTTCTCCAACCAAGAGAAATTTTTTGTAGAGAAAATTCAGATGAAAACGTAAGTGCACATTAAGGGTACAGAAATACCTTTAGATATTCACTGAATTCATCTTCAAACTTCTTGCCCCAGATGCTGTTACCTCCTTTCCCAGTGCCTGACAAAGAAGCACCACAGTAGGAATTACTGGATTTTCAGACTGAAAAATCCAGGAATTATGTTCTGTTACAACGTTTTACAACAAAGACACTAGACAGCCTGCAATTAATTTGAGGCAGGTTCCTGACACTGCACTGAGACATAACTCTATATAAGGAACCCATTAAGTAGCAGAACAAAACACTGACGTATCCTCAAATTAAATTCAGTATGAGTATGAACAGACAGAACTGAATCAGCTTTTCTCCCAAACAGCTGACACCATCTGGGAGCCAAAACCCCAAATGCTTTAGATGCAACCTTTCAGGCAGAAACCACACAAAGCACAGTAGCAGCTGCTTCTACTTAAGTCAACAGAACCATCATATTTAGTGGAAACAGCTAGTAAAACTCAAGTTTGTAGAATGCATGATTACTTAAAACTGGGGTAACACCAGCACTTCTGTAAGCCCACCACAGAAAACTAATCTCATCATAAAAACCTCTTATCAACCATACAGTAACTCTTAGATTTTCACTTTACTTACATTTTGGTTTTAATACATATAATTCCTTTTTATTTCCTTACGTTTTATTTTTATGTACTTTTTTCCATAGAAAGACCCAGACAGAAGAATTTACCTAATGGATCCCCTGTCTGAACCATGAAGCCCTTTATATTTCGGTGAAATACGCATCCATTGTAGTAGTTACTAGCACAAAGAGCCAGGAAATTCTACAAAAATCAAACAAACCATATTAACAAACAACTGAAAAATAGTATTATCTTACTAAAATGAGAGCATGGGCAAGATCAGTACTTTTATCTCTGCTCTGCTTTGTGACCATGTGAATTCCACATTTGTAATCCACAGTATTGCCACAGAGTAGTCATAAACAAATCACAGCTAATAAACACCTTTGATAGTGTCGCACACACAAAGAATAAAAAGCTTTCAGTGCAAGGTTGTCAGACTTGAGGAACAAACAAGAAGCCTAAGGCGTGCTCTCAAGTATCACTCCCATTCAACAATTTCATTTTGCACATGTAATTTTGTAATCAATAACTTCATGCCTCAGCTTTTTCATTAAAATAAATTAAATTTATTTCAATTTCAGTTTATTATAAAAATTCAAAATTGGGGTCCCTGACAAACTGTGAGTGAGTCCTACTCTTTGAAACTAAAATCAAGTCTGTGAGGGTATGAATAAACCCATGGAAATTTGGGAAACCTACACTAAGTACTGTATTTCCCCTTAAAGGCAAAGGACACTTTGGAAGATGCTGGAACTTCAAGAGGAGCACCCCTTAACTAAACCTTATCAAGTGACAAACAGGTATCAGACTCTAAGCAGTATGAGAGCGCACAAGTTCCATGAGTGGAACAGACACTGCACCAGCTTACAATGTTGATATTCCATTATATGAAAAGGTGAAATTACAAAAGCCACTTCACCTCCTCCACAGTGTTCACTATTTCCACTGCTTTGTTTCACCACTAGGCAATCCTATTCCTGGTACTTGACTTACTTCACAAGTCTTTGGAGTTCGCTCACAGAATAGTTCAATTTTGATATCCCCCACATCAGTATGCAGCGTGACAGCCTGAGCAAGAGGCAGAAAACAATAACTAAATCAGCAATAAAATACTAACACACTCTGTTTTATTTCCCAGCCCCACCAAAAACATAAGCAAGTTTACACTGCATATAACCACTGTTTAAACATTTGGCCATAAGCAAGGCTACTGTCACAAGCCTTCTCATTTCCAGTAAAATCACCAGAAAGTATTCAGTTTCATTTAGTTTCAGGACAAATCAAGTTTGCCATGGTAATGCAGTAGCTCTTGAATGCTGTTACACACCAGAAATCCATTATTCATTTGCAAACAGGACTTACTCAGTCACTCGAATGTAAAGGTGAAGAATCAAGGTTACATGTATTTTGGAGGATGCACACACCTCACTGCTTTACAACTAGAGGAGCAATTGATGCCTTTTGAATGATAAGGCTAGTTCTGAATGGCAGCATATATAATGTGCCTTCACAGAAAAGTAAGTCTACAGATTAACTTACTCTTCTTAATAAGTTACCTTCATAAAATTTAAAATCAGTTACCCAGTGACCTAAACAAATTTATCTCTACAGGCCAAATATATCACAGTGCTTCTATGGAAAGTGCTAAACTATGCAAAAACTGTGGGGATAGCTGTAGAGCAAAACTAATAAAAATCAGCAACACATTGATACAAGTAAAGTATACAAGTAGTGGAGATAGCTGCCTGCAGTGTTCATGCAGATGCTATAGAAGGTGTATGAACAGTTTAAGACATATATAGTCTTATCTCTACTCTTGAATTACTAAACTTTCAAAAGCCTGTGAGTGCAGAGGTTTAGATATGGTGAAGCAGAGGTACGTTCTCACAAGTAAACTAATGCTTCTGTGGCAAAAGAAACCAAACTAGATTATCAAATACGTGCCAAAGGAACATTAAAATCTGTGATCTCTAAAATGGAAGCACAATTATGTTTTAAAATTATGTAAATCACCCTTTCTACAGTATCTTTTTATAAGTTTGAAATGAAAACCCTCAACTTTTCATTACAAATTCCTCACAGCATCAGAGTAAAATGTGTAATTCTTTGAGATGGAGAACAGCTATTCACTTCTCAGGAGAGAACCATTTCAGAAAGAACAAAAATACATAAAATGTGCTTTTATTCTTACCATGCCTGATTATCAAAAAGTTGAGGCAACCTTCTATACAGCAATTTCCTGCAAAGATAACATATGACATTTGTTGGGTTTTTTTCTGCCAATCCCCATTTGTTTTTTATTCTAAAATATTTGTTGGTTACATGCTTTTACACCACACTGTTCTACCGTGCCATTCCAGTGACTTTGTGGCTAAATTTTTGCATTAAGCAACTACAGCATACAAAGAATGAAAAGTGAGTAGAAAGAGACCACTTAAAGAAAGGGGAAGAGGGCAAAAAACACTCTTTCCTAGGATGAAAACTTATATTAAGCAATCAGTTTTTGCAAATACTATGGCAATTGGCAGAATAGTAGACGGCAGAAATTTACAGTTGAAAGCCGCATGCCAGTACCTAACAGAAGTCTGATTTGGGGCTAGCTCATGACAGCTGTGAGATCCTGCAACAGACAGGTACCTGCACCCAAGCACAGGACTGGACTTTTAAAATCTTTCTAATACTTTCAAATAAAGCGCTTAGGACGATAACAAAACCGCGGCTGCGTAGAACTCGACAGATTTACGCGCTAATATCGCCTCTATGCACCCGCCCTCGCGGGTGAAGCCCCGCAGAGCCCGGGGAAGCGCCGGCTCCGTGTCCCAACCTCAACCCCCTTGCCCCCGGCTGCCGCTACCCACGGCAGCCGGAGCTACTGCTCCCTCCCTGCCCGAGGTACCGCCACGAAATGCCGCGCACAGAACAGGTGAGCTCCGCCGCCGCCGCCCGGCTCCTCCACCGGCGAGCCCCTGCCCAGCGGCACCGCCCGCCGTGCTCGGAGAATGCTTTAACCTGCCGGGGCTGATGCAGACCCAGCCTCGCCCCGGAGAAGCGGCTGCACTCCCGCGGGCCTCAGCTCGCTCGCGGCACTACGGAGGGGCCGCCCCAGCCCCGCTGAGCGCGGCGGAAGCGGCGGGGCCGAGCGCAGGTCCCGCCCCGCAGCGCCGGCCCTGCTCCTGCGGGAGGTGAGCGCGGTGCCGGGCCGGCCGTGCCCCGAGGCCGCCGGTCCCGGTAACTCCCAGCCGCCGAGGAGCGAACGCTGCGTGGCCGAGCTCTGCGGCTTCAATGTGCCGCGGGAAGGGGGATGAAGCTTGAGCTCCGCGCGTTTGGGGCAGGGAAGCGCGGGGCGGTGCGTGCGGGGCGGGACCGCGGCAGCCCGAGCGGCCGTGGCTGCTGCTTGGCCGGTGGGTTCCCGAGGCTCACGGCGGTCTGTGTTTGCCCCGCACAGGTTCCCGCATGCCGCTGCCTGTCCCTCCTTTGCTCCGCCCGCCTCTCCACCGCGTCCGCGTCTTGGGCCGCCCGCCCGTACGCGCCCTCATGAACCTCCGGGAGCTGGTGTCTGCCCTGAATGACTTCGCATCCCCCGCTCTGGCTGAAAGCTGGGACAATGTGGGATTGCTGGTGGAACCAAGTCCTCCCCACACTGTGAACACCCTTTTCCTCACTAACGACCTCACTGAGGAGGTGATGGAAGAGGCAGTGCAGAAGAAAGCAGAGCTCATTCTTTCTTACCACCCTCCTATATTCACACCACTCAAGCGAGTAACGTGGAAAACCTGGAAGGAACGGCTGGTGGTCCGAGCCCTGGAGAACAGAATCGGGATTTATTCTCCGCATACGGCGTACGATGCCATACCTCATGGAGTTAATAACTGGCTAACAAAAGGACTCGGTGAGATTCTGTTAAGAACAAACAAGTTAAAATTATTAAAGATGTATGCCATTTTAGGTGGGAACTTTCATCATTTGCCTTCCAGCTTTTACAGGTGTGATCTGAGGACCGTTTTTATTTTTCCTAATATTTTTATAGTACTGTAACCTTAAAAACATTTTAGGAAGTTTATCTTGGTGATGTATAACAGATAACAAACACAAGAGGGTATTTTCAGATGCATGACTCTACTATTGGATGTATCTGGAACTGCTAAAGAATATTAAGTTAATAATTAGATTAATGTTAGGTTAACCATATTAGAATATGGTTGCAGCGCTGAGACCACTGACTTTAAATCACCACCTTTAATTTATAAAGTACAAGATCTCAATGTTTACAAAGGATTTAAGCTATGTGAAATTATTTTAGATTTTTATCCTGTGTTGTGGCTCACAGATGTGTCTTTTTCAGCCTGTCATACAGACCAGAAACCTTCTGGGTTTGTACAATCACTAGGATAAAATTGATGGCATTGAAGATGGCAAATAATGTACATCCATCAGCTTTGGACTTGAAACAGACTGTGCCTAAGGAGAATGAAAAGCCCACAGTTCTGGTCAGGGAAAAAGGATTTGAGTATAAAATTTGCATCTTTGTACTGGATCTCTTTAAGATATGTGCTAAATCAGTGTTAAGATACTTGTCCTGCTTTTTAAACCAGCCATCTTGTACTGTTTTCTTAGGCGCCTGTACTTCTGCCCCACTGCATCCATCAACTGCGCCAAGCTCTCCAGCTGAGGGCACTCACCGAGTAGAGTTCTGTGCAGATGCTGAGCATCTGGATTCAGTGCTGTCCAAAATCAAGGACATCCCAGAGATCTCTTGTCTCACTACTCTCCCAGCCAGGTATCTGCTCCACTCTAATATTGCATTCTTCCTGTTGTTTGAAACAATAAATTGCTGTAATTGTATTTTACTGTTCTAACTGAATTTCCCGTATTTGTTTCTTGCAAGACAACTCTAGGCTATTACAACACTGCCTTCTTTTCCTTTCTCAGTGGTAGAACAGCCATTGGGATAGAATAATAATAATTATAATGCCAAAATTAATAATTATAATGCTGTAATATAATAATTACAATGCCAAAATTTTATCTAGCTTCTTAACAAGCACCAGGCATGTCTTTCCTCAGGGTTGAAGGTGAGGATCAAACACGAGTCAGTTTGAACTGCTCTCAGAAAGCACTGCTGGAGGTGGTGGCAGTATTGTCCCAGAACAGCCACCTTTATCACAAGATGGAGATTCTCTTACTACAAAAGGTAACAAAATCACAAAATTACTTCCTGTGAATGCATTACCTGTGTGAGCTGAGTACCCTCAACACTGAAACGCAGTAGTCAGTGGTATCACAGCTTTCCAGTGCTACCCTAGTGCTCTGAAATACTGGCACATGTGAGTTTGAAGCCACACACATTTTCCAAAGCAATGAAAACTATTTATGTGGTCTGTACTAATTCTTAAATCAGTTCCAATAGCTGGCATTGTTCATATGTTACATTTGTGAACATCACGTACACACTTTTTTGTAAAGTTCAGTGATGTTCCTGTAAGCCCAATATACTCATCCTGTTACAGTGTGGAAAGCAGTGCAAGCATCTGGAGTCAGCCTTCTGACAGTAATTTTCATTTTTTTCAGCCTCTTCTTCCCCATACTGGAATGGGATGCCTGTGCACCCTGAGCGAGCCAGCCTCCTTGTCAGACATCATCGAGCGTATCAAAGGGCACCTGCAGCTCCCCCATGTCCGCGTAGCCGTGGGAGCAGGCAGGACACTCGGTAAATGGGCCTGGAGCCAGACTGCCTGCTAGGACTGGCACTGCAGGAGCACAGGGACCATGACTGTCTGCATGACAGTGGGAAACACTGCTGTCTTTAACAGGTTTACTTCCAAGAACTAGGGAGCACTGTTAAGAAACAGCATCTTAGAATGTACAGCATATGAAAAGAATTTAAAGAATTTAAAGAATCTGACCTGTATTTTAATGGGATTCTATATTACACTGGTTGATGTGGTGAAGAAGGGACAGCACAAGTTGAATGAAAGATACCGTTTCCTGTCATTTATATAATGACTAGGATTTTTTTTTCCTGCCCAGGATATCAGGCAGAAAGGTGTACTCTTTCATTGTATGTTCCATTTTGTGACTGAAGGTTAAAATTCAAATTACTTTAGGAGTAAGACATTTTATGGTATCACTATGAACACAGAACTGTGTTTTGATGAAAGGTAAGATAAAGGAGGTGAACTAGCTCTAACAGTGGGGTCATTAGTAAGATGTGGAGTAAATATCCTCTTGTCTCAGCTACATATCCTAATGTCCAGTTAGGAAGCTACTAGAATTTGTGAGAGCGAGTAGAAATTGTGAGAGTAAATTTGTTGAGAACTCTGTGCAACTTAGGAGGCAGAAATCTTATTAGACTGACAATTGCACCAAAAAATCTGCAAACTACTTCAAAGCCTCTTTTTATGGTGTGGAATTGAAGTGATGTGGCTCTACTTAAATCAATAGTAATTGCAAGACAATGTACTGTGAAACCTTAACAGATTTTGAAAACTCCCTGTGTTGTATGTACGTCCCCTCTTTTAGTGAATGTAATGTATATGAAAAATTAAAACTCATGTCACTGTCATATATGTAATAGCTTGGAATTAGCAATCACAGCAAATGGACAATTTTTATTGGCATGGAGCAGCTGTCAGCTTTTGCATTAAGACTGGCCTTCTGAGAGCTGTAAGTTAGGAGCCAATATATCTCAGTATATCTCAGAGGCAAAATGCTGCCTTAGTGGCATCATTAGTTGGGAAACTAACGGTGGTGGAACACAAGATTCCTGGAAAGAGACTATTAAAGATTTCAGAAACCTAAGTAACTTCACTAGGAGAAAGGTCACCAGCAGCCAGCCTCTCTGCTGGAGTTTTCTGCAAAATTTCCTGCCCCTTGAAAAAAATCTACCTATCACAGAAGATTTTGCTATATTGTCAGAGGTGTTATAGGTCCTTGACTCTTTCCAATTGACACGTGTCTCTTCCTCCAACAAATTTACATTGACTCTAAAATCAAGGTAATAGCTAACTTAAACAATTACTAGCAATACACACATGAGGGCTGAACAAAGGAGTTTAACTGTGGCACCTTGTATCCTGCAGAATCACCAGTGAAGAGAGCTGCTCTTTGTGCTGGTTCTGGGAGCAGTGTCCTGAAGGGAACAGAAGCTGATCTCTATCTCACAGGTAATAGACTGCTGTTTCATTATTTTTATAAAAATAGTCATTAGAGAAAAAACAAACAAACCCCAGCAAAAAATAAGAGGGTTGACTGGCTGTTGAAAGAATTGACCATAAAGAATTACCTGTTATTTATATTTGAGAAACAATTAGTGAGATATGGGAATGACAAACTAACATTAGAGGTAGCGTTGATCAAATGGCAATGTGGCACAGTGAAAGATAATTTAATTAAAACATTACAGCATTTATTTCAACACAGAATCAGTGCTGATGGCATCAAGTTGCAACTTTCAGTGTGTTTCTCCTTTGGCAACATATATTTCCACTATTCCCTACCAAATTCCTTAATGCAAAATAAAGTCTACAGAACTTTCCAAAAAAACTTCCAAAAAAACTGTGTCTAACCAAAGGGACACTTAGTCCATTATTCTCTCTTCCAGCAGTAGGACAGCTATTCCCTGTGGCTCAACAATGTGAAGGCTACCTTACATTCTGTAAGAATTGCTGCCCTTTCTCCCCACTATCTGTAGCCCTGCAGAGTTGACCTTCAGGCTTCCCAGCTGCTTTCCTCCATCCTCTTCCAGACCACTCTGAGCACTTCTATTTTCTGCTCAAATTGGCAGAATTTACACTATTGAAAGAGGGCAAGGAATTTCTGTGGTTTGACTCAGCTGTGTACAGGGCCTATCAACTGAGTCTTTTAAAGGAGCCTGGAGCAGGAGTGTTCCTACTGAGCAGGTGGTGCTGCATTTCCACTTTACAGCCTATATTCCATTACATCACCACTGCTTTTAGCAGAGCTGTTTCATACACTGCAGAGACCTAGTTACCTGAACTGTACCATTCGTGATCTCCATGACATTTCTTTCTCACAATGGCAGGAGAGATGTCCCACCACGATGTGCTGGATGCAGTTGCCAATGGGATAAGTGTTATTCTGTGTGAGCACAGTAATACTGAGCGAGGCTTCCTGTCAGAGCTGCGTGACGCACTCACTGTCCACCTGCAGAACAAAATCAACATCATTGTGTCTGAGAAAGACAGAGATCCTCTCCATGTGGCATAGGGGGAAAGAATTGGAGAGAGAGAGAGGAAATTCAGTCAATAGCGTTATCTTGCACAGACCTGTCCAACTGCAGAGCTTAATGAAGGTGCTTTCAATTGGTCCAGTATGGAATGATTGTATTATGTGGTCCCTCAAAGTCTGGGGTGTATTTTGTCATATCAGAAAAATAAATGTTTGTTTCCGAATACCAAAGGTTCATTTGCTCAATTACTGGACTGTACTTGAATGAATTTACTGTTACTGCTTACTGTTATTAGATACAGTTGATAAAGATGACACACAATGATTAGTTTGGGTAAAATATATAAAACCTGACTTACCTCCAGATTTAAGCTTACACAGCAGTTCTACCCTACTACAGTTATGTCAAATCATGTCAGTGCAAGTCACTGATATTTTACCTAATAAATTTCAGAAACAGTAGTTAATGAAAGGATGGAGATCAACTGTCTGCATTAACAGTAGTACTAAGGCACCACTCAGATGCAAATAAATAGAGAACACAAAGCAAGTTGTTGGTACTAGTATTCAGTTGTACAGTCTACCACTAATGCAAATTTAAGGCTTTTCAGGAGGGACTCTCAAATCAAAAAAAGCTTATTAAGGTTGAAACTCAATTCCTTAACAAAATCTGTTAATTCATGTGTCTTTGTTATTTTCTTTTAAAAAGTTTCTGTAACTTTGGCTTTTAATTACAGGATTACTAAAACTGAACAAGTAGTGTTTTCACCACTGATAATGAGTTTTATTTTCCAAGTTCATTTTTTGTTGGGAATTATTTTCTTTTTTAAGAAAAAAGAATCTCAAATTGTATAACCTACCATCTATGGATGGTAAGTATTTCATTACAAATTTGTAAAGTTGTTAGCTCTATGCTTTTAAGTTAATAAAAGTGGCTCATCAAGCAGTGTCTCTATATAATAACTGCATGTGTTGTTCCACTTAAGTGGAAAGAGATGACTGGATTATCTGAAGCTACATAGGCTATTTAAAGTCATCATTCTTAAAAATACCATGAAGGCACCTCAGTATGCTGGGGAAGTGAGAAGAAATTTCTTCTCTTCCAAGTAAAGGGAAAGGATCTATATTAAGAATCAAGTTACTAGTGGGGTAGGTAGATGCTCTAGGTTTCTAATATAAAAGTCAGGCCATNTGGGATGTTTTGGTTCTCTTCAAAAGCCATATACTGGTATTAAAAGGCAGGCAAAAGATTTTTTATCTTGATGTAAGAAACTATAAAATATTTCTACTCAGTAGTTTGAAATCTTCTGCATGGATATTTGACATAATAATGAAAACGAGGCTTTTGCACAACTGCCACAAGGATCTCTTATCTTCCTGTAACATAAAAAGATTGTGAAAGACAAGACAAGCTAATGAAAATTCATAAAGTACTTTATTTGATTGAATTGAACTATTACAACACTGAGCTGTAACACAGCTACCAAATATTAGGCATACAGAGTCCCTGAAGTCTGGCTGGCAGACTAGCTGATGGAACTGTAGAACTTCCTCCCACATAACTGAGAAAAAAAGAATTGAGGATGTCAAACTTCAGCAGTCTCCCAACCTCTAAGAGTTTAAAAAAAGGGAGAGCTTCTAAGTAGCATTTAAGGCCTCCTCCAGGATCAGTGGACCCTCCTGATGTAAAAAATATAAATATACAATCAAGCTTTTAAAAAATACACAAAAAAGCTTCATAGCCTCTTCATATTCCTGGAATGCACCTTGGAAAGTAGCAGGCAATGACATGAGTCCATCATAATTTCGATTATCTAAATCTTATAAAATCATGTGGATTTGGGACACGTCCTTCAGTTTTATTGCCAGAATTGATTAAGTTACCTGCAGCATCCCAAACCCACTAGTATTCTCCTTTCCTCATGCAGTCAAAGCAGGTCTTGTAGCATGATAAATCTTGTCTTCTTACACTGGAAGCTAGCTTTGTCTAAATGGTAGAGGAGTAGTGGATAGCACTCAGTTGAGAAAAGTTGCACCACTAGTACAAACTAAAGCTCTTAACCATCTTGTGATTTGCACTGCCCAAGTAAATTGCTCCAATAAAACCCTCCTGTCTACTGAGGTAGAGAGCAGAAGGCACAATCTCACCAAGTTTGTTTTCCTGGCTGTGAGGTTGGCTGCACTGATAGGAAGAAGGCTTTGTCTGAGCTAAGGGACAAAGCAGACAAATCCAACTAGAGTGCAAGAGAGCCCTTGCTTACTGCAGTCATTGTTTGAAACTACCAGAGGTAGTTGAACAATGAGCAAGATTCATTAGAATTACTAATTATCAGTGCAGCAGCTGTGAGGTTGGAGAAAGAGAGATCTGAGCATAGGCCCCTCTCCAGCAGCCATTGAGAGCAGTTGCTGTAGACATAGGACACAGAGACATTACACATCTTCATCCTCTTTCTCTAAGAAGTCAGTCAAGGTACTGTCATCGACAGGAATTAGTAAGTATTCCACACCATCAGCTCCCTGAAAACACACATGCACAGACATTGTTAACACCAGTGTACAGTGTCAGGCAAGCCACTACAGCACTGCAATGCTAGCATTTATCTGCAGTCTGGATTAGAGCTGGACAGCATTCTGAACAAGTACATTACTGAAAACCTGGAATATTTCACTAGAGCAACACAGGAAATGCAGAAATACTGAGAAAAATCACTGAATGAGATATCTTCTGGTGGTTTATGCTGGTCTGACGCTACAAAGCTCCTCAACACTGTGTTCCTGTATCTTGTACTGCTATACTGCCTCATTATTATGACGAGTCTGCATTCTTTCCTTACAGAAATATAGGTAATACTATTGGAAGCAGACTGGCAGGCTCCATAGTCTGCTACTTCTCAGTCTTCAAAAAGAAGACATGTAGGTTGCTGAATAACCAAAGCGCACTGCTTTTCTACAGCCCTCTAACCTTGTAAAGGATGTTGACAAATTGGAGGCATGGAAAGAGTTGCAGTTACAGAATTTCAGCCCCTTGCCAGTTCCTAGNTAAGCATCTTTTTTTATTCAAAGTGGCTGAATATCCAGAATTCTTCCCTGGACTCACCCGCTTGGTCCGGATGAGCTTGTGGTCCCTGAATTCTGTCAGCTGTGCCCTGAGTGTCAAGTCACTGTTCACAAGGAAAGCCTCCCGACACTGCTGGTAAAAGTCTTGGAAAGATAACCCTGAAGACAGAAAAAGGCAAGAACAAGAAACTGAAGTAGTAAGATCACCAGATTTTTCCAGGTCTCACACCACATATTATCCACCTGAAAAGTCTTGCTTTGGCTTAGACAGAGTGGCTACAGTAACATCACCTCTTGCAAGCATATAACCAAGGTAATACTTCAGTAATTAATGGAAAACAACTGAATTAACATTCCAGTCACACTGTTGCCTAATGGAATTTTAATAGCACTTTCAATGCACTTTCTAAAATCACTAATCTTTCTTCATCTCCTCTATCTTGCTTTCTCTACCATTAAAAAGTTATTCATATCCATTGCAACACCTATTACACAGTAACAGAATATTCCACATTTATCCTAGGAAAGCAGGGGTACATCAGAAGTCATTTANCATTTATATAGGACATTTAAGTGCAAGTTATGCAAATTCAGTCTTCATTTTAATTTTTTTTTACTCCACAGCTCCCCACAAATGGTCTCAGTCATGTCTAAGCATGTAAGAGGTGGTCCTTCAGAACCAGCCAGTCTATTGATTTTCTGTCTGAGTCAGACACAGTGTCACTAGAAAAACAGTGGGGCTCACTGAGCCAACTGTTCCAGCACTTCTGTTGCTGGAGATGTAACCTGCATACCAAAACCCAGGGCTGCTGTGGGTTTTGAGATGAGATGAGAAACTGATGAAACATCCCAAACAGATGAGAAAAGGTGGGCACTTACCTGGATAAGATGGGTTGTCCTTTTTCTCCAGCTGGTGCTGAGCAAGCAGTCTGAATATCCCCCTAAGTGAAAGAAGGGCAAAATCAAAAGAATAATAATTTTAAAAGAGCCAAAAACTCCCACCACTAGAAAATATTAACTAATTTTGCCTTGTACACAAAGACCTGGTTGTGAATCTCATCACTGGACAAGGTTTGCTACGCAAATGCTGCTCATTTAATGTAACCAATCAACTGGAACCCAGGTCCTACCATCTTCGTCTCAAAACATTATTATCAGAAAACACAGACTGTAAGGACTGGGTCCTTGGCAAGTGCTACTGTGAAGTGTAACAGTGTCCTACCTGGCATTGAGAGTGAGGCTATGCAGGACGTGTGTCAGGGAGCTCAAAGCCAAAGATCCAGACTGTTGTACTAAAAGCGAATTCTCATAAGATGTTTCTTCCACATAAGGATTAAATGTGGTTGTTTCATACCAAAGCCAGTTATAGAGGCTCAGCTTTGCCTGATCCCACACTAGACAGAGAGAAAAGAGCGAACAGACAAAACTGGGAGATTTACATTTTCTAAGGTGTTAAACAAACAATATTAAAATGCAAGTAGTTCTGCTGTAGGACTGAGGAACCAACATATGCTTGTGAAATTCACATTACATACGCCCTGATAACTGCAGTTCCAGTAAGGTAANTCTCCAGACTTCGCTGGAAAACAATGGAAATGCCACAAGTTGACGTGGGGTTTATTTCTGTGCTCTACAACTCACTTCTGCCACCCTGTTTGGTTACCTAAGAAACAGTTCCTGGGTAAAATTTGACTGATTATGTTGTCAGGTTGATTGTCACTACCGTGGGTAGAGTTTCATGGGGTATGTGCACATGTGGGATGCACAAAAATTTAAAATAAAC
>VZUA01046199.1:0-13506 GCA_013401035.1 Horornis vulcanius
ATTTGATCATGTGTTCCCACAAGGGAGGTAAGGTCAGGAACAGTGATCTGAACACATCATTTCAATCTCTCTCACTACTGCACTACCTTGATAAGCATCTGTAACCAAGCAGTTACAACAGGGCTACCAAAAAAGACTTTCAGATGTCTGGTAATAACTATCAGGTGGTGGTAAGTGATTCCTCCTGCCTAGACTAACAGACTGAAATAGTTACATATGACTTCACTCTGTCTGAGAGGGAAGTTAAACCAGAAGGCATTTTAAATTAGCATGTGCTACAAGCAGCCCACATCACATTAACAGTGCCTTGCCAGGACCTAAAGGATTGTCAGAACACCCCAGCTCCCCTGGCACAGAAACCCCTCAGCGACAGTTCTGTTGTTGAACAACAGAGAGGCCAAGTGGGAGGCTCAGTGACTCAGGAGAGCCCCACTCAGCACTTTCAGCGTCTCTCCCCTGCTGTTGTAGAGAACAGGAAGACAAGGCTGTTGGGCTCCCAGCTGTTCAAGTTCATTAGCTGCCGTCCCTTCATGGGAATTGAATAATACAGGCAGGCTTGTGCTGGTGGTCTGCTCCTCATGGGAGGCAGGATTCCAGAAGCAAGGAAGAAAAGCTTCTCTGACATAACACCTTTCATCCCAATCTCTTTAAGCACTTCTACAAGCATTAATTAATTAAATATCCCAGTGCCCCTGTGAGATAAGTGTCATCTCAATTTTCTAGATGGCTAAACTTGGTTATGCAGATTATAAGTGTCTTTCCCAAGTTATTCAGCAAGCCAGAAGAGGTTTGAAAATAGAACCCAGGAGATGTAACACCCACTCCTATAACACTTCACAGTGCTTTCCTTTCTTTTTTTTTTTTTTTTTTTTTTTTTTTTACACAGATGCCACTACTAATTGAATTATACAGCTTTTCTTCCTGGTCAATGTTTGCCTGTTATTTTAATACCATTTCAATTTTGTCAACTCTGACCTCCCCCTTCAATGCTACCCTTTACATTTTTTTTGCTAATGTTTGCTTTTTCCTGAAAGGAAATATTTTAAACACTTGATCCATGTTTACTGGACAGACTTGCTGACTGACCCTGCTCTGTCACATCTGTTAATACCTGGCTCCACACACTACTGTGCAGAGGAAAATTTTGTGCCTGCCAAGGTTCTGGCTCTTTGGCAGTGAAATTTCTCTCCTGGATCTAACAATAGTGATTTTTCTTCATTCCTCTACATTAATTTTTAATCACAGCCCTTTACTTTACCACTGCTGATTGAATTCCCTATCACATCTAATAGCCTTTCTTGCAATATTCATTCATTTAAAACCTGTATGCTGATGCCATATCTAATTTTTCAACGACTGCTTGCTTAAGGCCAGCAGCAAAGATATAGCCATTATACAGATGTAGAACTACTATATGATGCCACATATCTGATCACCAGGGCAGATGAAAAGGGCTATTCTGTCAAAAAGGGCACAATTATACAGGGATCATTTGTAATACCTAGAAAAAAATCAGTCACAGTTGAAATGAACAGCAGAAGAACTACAAAATAAATTAAAAAAAAAAATTGATACATTTTATTGCAAACAAAATACGTTCTTAGAGCCTGAAACCAAAAGGCAAAAGAGTAACAGTGCTGCAAAGGAATATTACAGCAAGTATTCAATACAGTACCTGGATTTAATATCCCTAGCACTGTAATAGTCAATAACGAAAAGGTCAAAAGTAGAGACGCACTGAACACAAACTCCATATTTTAGAAAAAAGGAAATATGGCTGGAAATTTTATGAGCTTTATTTAGTGTGGAAGATGGCAGCTGTTTAGCTGCTCTGGAAATTCACATGCAGGGGAAAGTCAACATCCCAAAGCATTTTAGTTTACTGGGTATTTTATCTGGTTTTGATTTAACAAAAAGCAGTGCATTGGTTTTTGACAGAACCACTTGCTCACAGATCAAACTTGTACTGTTTGCTTTTGCTGAAGTGAATAGTTCAGATCCTTGCAACTTGACTCACCTTTGGGTTGGCAGTTTTGCCCGCTGTACCCAGGACAGCACTTCCACTCCAGCGATGTCACTATTTTGTGTTTGATTCTGTAAGCCTGGTGTGTTGTTGTCTGGGACCTGTGAAACGAGAATAATTTAAATCTATTTTAGGTAACCAAAAAGGAGCTGTAAGATACCTGCATAACTACATCACATTATCTCACTTGTCATACCTTTTTATTACTGCTTGAAATTCAAAGTGAATTCTAACCAGGGTTTGATGTTTCATTAGCAATCACAGCTTTAATATTGCAACCCCCAGATAATCTGCATGAATTTTAAAGAAACCTGAAGTGTATCTAGAATTTTTTCCTAGTGTATCTTACTCAGGATTTAAATACTGCAATCTTTTATGGAAGATATTACAATTAATAACTACTAAACTGGAAAAAGTGAGCCAAAAATACAATTGTCACATACCGCTTTTCTTTGATATTGGTGGAAAAACGCATTCACAATAAATTCATGCCACATCAGCACACACTTAGTGCACCCCGGAAACCTTCCCTTCTGATATTTTAAACAAGATTATATAAACATTAATCCAATAAAGTGTGAAAAATTCGACTCTGGACTTCAGGGAAAGGAGGGCCTGGCTGTGTAATTGTGAGGCCTCAATTATTACCTTTACAGTATGCAACTGCAGAGGCAGCAGCAATTTTATTTTTGTTCCAATAGATTCTGAATGTCCTGGCTACCCCACCACTTCTCTTAGGTTTCTTAACTTCACAGAAAGTCAGTTTAGAATGAACATGCTGCATACAGAATAAAGTACAGCAATCCCCCTTGCCCGTTTCAGATATTAAATACAAAGTTCAAATAAAAAGAATATCACAGCATTATTACTGGCTACAAAACCCTAGCATGAAGAACACACAAAATCTCAGAAAAAAATGATGATAAACCAGTTACCAAATTGTTTTGTACACACAATCCCTGTATGCATCATTGCAGAGAAGGAGAGAAATTTAAAGGCTGTCAGACCAAAAAATATCCTCCCAATGCATTAAAAAAATGCCACCATATTTTACACTCCAGTTAATGTTGTCACCCTTTCACAAGGGATGTAATATTACATATATTAAAATTCTCATAGCAGCTGGCAGGAGCTTTGCATGTGTCCTTAGCCAGCTTTGGCTGTAAGAAATGGCCTTTTTCAGCAGCAAGAACTCAAAGATTAAGGTGATCTGAATTTAAGAGAGCTCCTGGTTATTTTGCTGTTTGGATCGTCTTATTATAAAAACACCTTATTCTACATTAGCATAATCCATTCCAAAAACCATACATAAAAATGAAGTGTCCATGAAAGGAGTTAATCAGGAATAGCGATTTCAAAAATAATCCACTTAAAAAAAATTCATGTAAATGAGTCTCAGAAATTTATGTAGTAAAGCCTTATTCATAGGAGCAGCACAAGGATCTAAAGTGACGGAATTAGGAAAAAACTAAAACAAAATACCAAAAACAGCACCATTTCTATCTCAGGGTCCAGTCCACAGTTTTGCCATGCAGTCAACTGCATTTCAGAGTCACTAAATGCTAAGGAAGCTCTATTCCCAGTATCAACTCAAAGCTTTAAGTGTGTTCTGCTATACCATCTAGAGGACAATTCTCAGAACAGTTAAAGTGACTTTTAACAGGTCTTTACAATTTGTCAAGGGAAAAACATATTACAATCTCCTTTCTGTTGGTGCTGTTTCAGTTTGACATTTTCCAAATTCATGCATTCAAATTCAATTTCACTTACTACTGAAATCTAACATTTGGAGGACACAATGAGGCACGCAAACCATAAAAGACAACCAATGTTTAAGACAGGTATTATTTACAAGTTCCATCCAGGCCAATTACTTGTCTAGGTTCACTGCCTGACCAAAGCTATGCCAGAAACAGGCGCTCAGCAGAGAGATAATAACAGAAATATTTATGCCTCTCAAGGGAGGCCTTTTGCTTCAACAGCACAAGCTTGGAAAACTGCACAGAAAGGATTTTCTTCCCTGCATTTAAAGCTTTGTACTTGCGCACCTCTCTTTGACTCGAAGACTTTGAACTGACTGGAGGGTGCCAGAGTGAGGGCATACTCCCTCTTGTTTCTCTGTTAATTTTTAAAGCTATATTCACATTTATGGTGTATTTGGTTGTAATTAAAGTACTTGCAAGTACTCTTTCTTCCCAGCTCTCCATACCTCTGAGCACAGGATCCAATTTGCCAAGGGCAAGGCTTTGCTCTGCCAGATGAGAAGGTTTCCAGGTTGTCCACCACAACTGTAGGTATGAGTCTGGTATGGACATAAGCACACCAGTTTCTGTAAAAAAGAGAAGGTAAAATGATTAAAAGTACAAATAGCATTTTCCACCATATGATGATACATGATACTTAATTGTGAAAGTTATACCCATAATTTACAAATAGGAGTAAGTTACAAAAATCAAGTTTGTTTCACTCAAACTGCCAAAGCTGTCTTGGGCAATTACTTAGTCTTTGTGCTTCAGCAAAGGAAACAGATAATTGTTTTTCCATCTCTAGATACATTTATATTGCAAATCTAAATTTTAATTTGTAGACATCTGTGGAGCTCCAAGAACAAAGAAGCTCTTGTAGACTGCATTAATGACAGGTCTTAAAATACACCTGCATTTCAGACTACCGAAACTGCTTACCCAGAATTCACAGGATTGTTCAGTGAGGTTCCACAAGGGAACCTCAAGGATTGCTCTACAGCTCTCATTTTACAGGCAGCCATTCTAATGTTTATCCTTTCCCCAGCAATACTGTGAGTACAGGTAGACTTTGTTTTCCAGTGCACTGTGAGGTGAAAGCCACACAGGAAACACATGCCATGGCTCCACACTTCGCTGTGCCTCTGGATGCCCATCCAGAGAAAGCAGTCACATACAAAGTGATCAAACCCTAGATCACTGGTGCACAAGGGGCCAGAGCTGGTGAGTGCACAAGTGGGTTTGCTGGTTCTTTTTGAAAAGGTTTCTAAGGAGGTTGTAAGCAAATTCAAACTGTTAAATCAGATTTTGAAACTTGCCTACAGTAGAAACTACAGTAGAGAATAGAATTAAGTCAAAATTATGATGTGAATAACGGCTCAGGACAGATTTGTACAGGGACATTATGCCACAGAGATATATTGGTATTCCCTGAATCAGAAGCAGGTAGATAAATGTGTGATTTTTCAGAGGCTTTTGGCAAGGTCACTCACCAAAAGATATTGGGGGGAAGCATTCTATTACATAGTAAGAAGATAGATCCTGTTATAAATAAGGCATTAAATCAGAGAGTTGAAAGATTAGTTTGCTTTCTCAAGAAGCAATTTATCAACACAATCCCACACTAATCTGTAATAGGCAATATATTCATTAATTAGGGGGGAAGTAAGTAGATAGGGGGATGGCATGGTTATACAGAATCTTACAAAATCATTTTGTGCAGTAAAAGCTGAGCTCAAAGAACTGCAGAAGTCTCATGATACTGAATTTTCAACTAACTAGGTGTCAGAAAAGGATCTTGTACTGTACAATCAGTCACAAACACAGGCTTAGCATAGTATCACTACTTATAGTAGCTTTCATCAGCGGAAAAAATAATCTTGGAGTCATTGTTAATGGCTCTCTGAATAGGCCAATTTATTGGTTTGCCTTAACTAAGCTAGGTAATCAAGTACTTGAAATTATTAGGGAAGGACTAAAGAACAAACAGGAATCACTACTGTTTCAGTAAATCAACTCTTAATTGCTGCATATGAGTTTACAGCCAGTTTGAACAGAGAATTCAGGTTTGGTCCTACACCCTTAAAGAGAGTTGGAAATAAAGACAAACAGAAGAGCAGGAGGGATACAAAGTCATGACATTCATTATTCAGTTAGGCTAGTTATGATAAATGGGCATCAAAACAAAACATGTTTAAAACTAAAGAAGACAAAAATGAAGGGTCAAGCATCATTTCCACAGCCATGGACTGTGCTGAAGTTGGAAGCCAAAGGGGGTTTTAAAAAGCACTAAACCTATTTCACAAAAAAACCCCATGCCATTAGGGTTTTATCAGTTTGGTTTTTTAACAACCATTAAGTTGTAACTATAATCTTTGTCTCAGGAAGTCTCCCAGCTGTTGACTAGAAGGCATCCTGAAGAAGGTATTATCATGTTTCTGCTGGTGGAACAAATGTCTATTTGGCCTAGTGCTGACTTTTTTCTTTCATCTTTAACTTAGTACGGCCTTTCTCAGGATCATGTTATTTCCTTGTCCATGCTGAAACATAATTGATTTTTGACTTGGTGAGTAAGTGACTGGACATTGTTTCAGTCATAGGATTGGTGGAGCTGCAAGGACTTCCAAACAATATTTGCATATGAGAATTCAAAGTTCATCTTTCTATGTTGTGTTTTGCTGCTAACATTTTCTTCCAGTTGCAGTAGTTCTGTTTACATTTCATAATCCAGTAAGGGAATATATGTATATATTTGGTCCAGAAATCATATCTTGCTATGGGCTCCTTACAGTAGAAATCAAAATACAATTAAGATCAGATTAGTTCCATTTACTTAAGTGGCATTAGTACAGATTTACAGTGCTTCAAACATGAACAACAGCACAAAACACAAAATAGTGTCAGCATTTATCCTGAAGTGATGGCTTTTGTCTTCTGAGATCCTACCAGTGTATGCACATTAAGCTCAGTAGTGCTGTACTCAGAAAATGATTCCTGAGAAAAAAAGCAGGATAAGCCAAAAAGATGCTACAACAAACAGAGTTAACCTCACAATATCTCTGCTGCCAATATTGCAGCACTCCCTTTCACAACACACATTGTTTATTTGAGGAATAATGTGCCTTATATAAAGCAGGCTTTGAGTGCCTTTGATCTGATTTTGCTCACTCACTCTGCACTTGCTTGAGAGTTTTCATTAAGATAGTATTTCTTCTTAATTAGGTATAAAAAGGCTATGCTTTTTTTGATGTTTCCTTTATGTTCTCACTCCTTTAGTCTGTGTGTATTAATTAAAGACTCCATGAATATTTGCTAAAAGTTAAATGCAGCTATCAAGCACAAGCACAAAGATTAGGTACCCTGCTCACTTTCTCTCAGGAAGTCAGGAGCAACTATATGCAAGTTTGAGACACATAAAATTGGCAAAAACAAGAGAATATTTAAGTCTTTGAAGTTTTGCAGAGGAATAATGAAGTTACTTACCGACCCCTCCAGGTGGAGTATGTGGGTCCTTCACAGTCTCCTGTATCACAGAGTTACTACAGGCAGTAGTAACTAAGCAAAAATGTTATTTGAGTTAAACACCAGCAGTAGTAAGCCAGAGAGACAGAGCTTGTAGCTGCATCTCTTCCAGCACAACTCTGCAGCAGCAAGGGAGGCCAGGCATCCTCTCTTACCAAGAGACCAATGGGAACCAGACACAGAGAGGCCTTGGCACCCTTAGAAGCACTGACAGGAAAGCAGCTCTTCCAGGGGGCTTCCTCACTGAGCACCAGGGAGCACAAGAGTGAGGCCTCTTCCTAAGAGAAGGGTCAACCACACAAGCCAGGCACTGCCCTCACCAGCAGCAGAGCTACCACAGCACCAGGAACTTGCAGGCAGCAGTGGGGTAGCAGGAACAGGTCAGTGAACAGCCCCACAGGGACCAGGTAAGGAGCCAGGTCCAGGGGGACTGCTAGAGACAGGCACCCTCATGAGGAAAATAACACGAGCTCAAGGCTGGGCTTAAGTGGAGACCCTGCCCAGGGGCGTGGGTGGAGGCTACAGGTGAGGCTGCTTAGGACTATCAAGGCTTATTATCCTGCTCAGTACAGGCATGAAATCTCTTCCCTTTCACAGCTGCAAATTCACACCCAAGATTAAAAACTGTATTTTTTTCCCTCTGAAGTGCAGCACAGAGATTTAAAAAAAAAACCACAAAACTTCTCGGCATATGAATAGGATACTAAATATTTCTTAACAGATTCAGGGAATGATTCTGGGCCAGACTGACACTGATATATTCAGGAGGAGCTCTGACTAAGCATGGGGATTTGGTTATGATTTAAACTAAGTACAGAGAATGTAAACATCTAAATTCCTAAATAATTTTCAGCAATTAACTGATGGCATAAATTCTGCTCAGAAAACCTCTGAAGCAATAATGCCTGTTATACAGTACCACATCTCCTTTCGTGTTGCACATTACCTCTCTGGGAAGTGAGGAGCTAATGCCTTGGGCACCTGGGTGCTAAGCATCCTACCTTTGTAAATTAAAAAGTCAAATATAGGGGTCAGATTTTAAAATCTGTTCTGCAGTGAGGCAGGGGTGAGGTTAGGGACTTGGGCCTGTGGCTCCCTACCCTGCACTTTACCCTTGCATGCAGCTCTGGCAGCTCACCAGAGAAAGGGATTAAGCAGAAGATGTACAGCAATATTGTCGTTGACAACCTGATCACGTGCAGTGCACACGTTTGGGGTATACATTCTAGTAACTGAGAGTCATTTTACACCTGAGCAAATGTGGTCAATGAAAAGAAAAAAGAATGAAAAGAGGCATTAGAAAAATTGCAAAGGACATGAAAGCACTGGAATATAGATTTCAGTTTAAAAAAGCAAACCCTACCTCCCCCCGACCTTTAAAAAAACCACGCTATTGTTGTTACTATTATTAGTATTATTAAGGGTGTCTAGCTTTGAGGAACAGCTATTGGAACTTGCCTATTTGGAGATGCCTTCCAAAGGAAAAAATGTTACTGTACACCTCAGATGTTAAGGGCTATTCTTGTTTTTTAAAGACAGTCTGAACTCAGCCTCTGGTCTCTACCAAAAATGTAACTAACTTGAGCAGATTGTTTTCATTTGAAATATTTAACTCATTCTTAATGTACGTGAGTGCAATGTCTGAAGCTGTGGTTCTCACATGGCCCAGTAATCTTTGATCAGGCTAAATTGGAGGAAATATTCACAGCAAAAGAGCCCCTGGTGTGACTCATAATTAGGTTTACGCTACCAATGAAATAAGCTCATTAAGAGACGTTAAGAATGTAAATATAATTTTGAAATCAAATTGTCTGAAAAAATGTAGATTTGGAAATAGAAGATGAAGCATGGCGGAAGAACTATGACAGGCTGTGTTAATGCAAAGGCAGAACAGAAGACAACTGATTTGCATAACAGGACTTTAAACCTGAAAATCCTCTTTACCCTCCCTGGAATAATTTATTCCAGATCATCAACACAGGCTTCTAACATGCAGATTTTGTTGAGAGCTAGAGAAGCCTAGCGTCTCTTTTGCATTGAGCCTGATTTCAATCAGGAAAGCTGTATTTAAAAACAAAACAAAATCCTCACAACATACAACAGAAATCCAGCCTGGAAAGAGCGGTACAAGTCCCCAGCTGGCATAAAGCCCAAGTGACAGATTTCATCCTCCTCTTGCATGTCTTGGCCAGGAACATGCACTGGTGGCAATATGTGGGAGAGTCCTCAGGCCTTTGAAGCAGCTTCCTTGATGTGGTATTTGCTGTGGTATTCCCAGCATAAATCAGATTATTTCTAGCCCGGCTCTGCACTCAGTGTGGTTTGGCTCTACCCAAATATGACATCCCACCGTCAAGGGGTGAGGAAGCACATCCTACACTGAGAAGCAGGGCACGGCAGGAAGAGCTGCTGCATTTGCTTCTGCTGGAACCTGTGAGCATGTCTGCTGGGCAGCCTTGGGAGCCAGAGCCCTCTGGGCCTTAGGGCCATTCTCAATTCCCTCTGGATCTTAGGATCATTCCCAGCTCCAAGTCCTGAGCACGTAACTGGCCCCGGAGCCTGCCCAGGCGGCCAGAACAAATCGCCTACAGCGGGCAGGGACCCATCAGTGCCACCCAGACGCTGCCCTTAAGCCTGTCTTTAGCTTTTGGGGATCCCTGCCTCCTGGTTCGGGGGGCACTGGAGAGCCCTTAAGCCGTCTCTGCAGGGTTAAACCCTCTCCTAACTCGCGATCAGCCGGGCTCAGGCTCGGCTTTGCGCAGTGCCGGGCGCGGCTGGCAGGTGGCGGCCGCAGCCCGCCGAGGTGCCGGAGCTGGGGCACCCGGTGCCGCAGAAAAGCGAAGTACAATCGACACCAGCTTTTTTCAGGATCCCCTGCGGTCCCCCTTCCACAGCACATTTCCCTTGTAAAATGTCCCCTGGGTCCATTGCCGAGGAAAGAGCAAACCTCACAGAAAGTGCCGGCAACGCCTGTACGTGATGGCTGCCGCTTGTAAGCACGGATCCTTGTCATGGTCCTAAAGCCACGCCACAGGAACACCGGGGCTAGTCGGGCCACAAAGGGCATAGAATCGGTTATGGCCCCTTCACATCGTATCTGAAAATGACTGATTTTTGTCTGTGAGTAAATTAGATTACCCGGCTTTTAATAGAAATGCTATTGAATCAGCCCAGCTGAACATCACTGAATCATGAAAATGAGATTACTGTGTTGCTGACGGAATACAAAAGGATCCAGAGCTGGAGCTGTTGTCAAAGTCCATGCCCAGCTTGGTGGTTGTGCCTCATTCATGTTGTATGCAGCTTATTTGTATTTCACAGAATAGTTAATGAAATATTCATCTTGATTCTACAACAGTTTTAATTTTATATTATCCTTTACATCTGAGCAAAGGGGATGTAGAAAGATGCTACAAGCATGTAGAGCCAGGGGATGCTGGCTTTTCAATCTGCTTTAAGCAACCTGCCAAATTTGGATGAGGAGAGATGATGTTGACTGACACAGAGTAAACACTCAGATTATAAAGATAGCAAGCACCCTCACAAGGTTCTTCTTTGCTATTGCATGCGAGACTGGTTTTGAGCAACTTCCTTTGAATTCCACTAGGTGACCACAGAGACTTCTCACTGTGATATGGTAAATTCTGTATCTTTAAGTGAATGTCGGTCATCTTCAAAATTATAAGCTCTATTTCAAAGAAAAAAGATAAGCTTGAATCGTAACCAGTTAATTCTTTAGGTTCAGTGCCCAGCTTCCTTTGCTCTGAATGTATGAATCTAAGCTGCAAATAAAAATTCAGTACTCACTTGATCATATACAAATCAAATTGGAAAATGTCTTTTACAAGCTGGCAGGAATGGAAGAAACTAAAAGGTGCATGTGACATGTAATATAAAATAGTATGTGATAGTAAAATATGTTATAGGATGCATTTTTATCTCTGAGAAACAGCTGACTTGTTGACACTGACTGGAGCATTAGGTGTCAAAGATTTGTTTAATGGTTGTTTTTTTTCAGGACTCAGTGTCCTGACATTTTGTCCTGTCTATTACAAAACACAAATTCTGCTCTCATTATTCATTTCCTTTTTTTGTATAACAGTGCTGAAGACTTGGACTGTGAACAGCCTCTTTGTTTCATTTGAATTTTTATTTACTGTTTGTCCTCCCTCATGCTGCAAAAATTAATTCACTATTTCCACTTATCTAGCACTTCACCAATCTGTTTTAGCATTCAAAATGCTCTCTTGTTGCACCTAGATCACCTCTTTGATATATGATTTTACACTTTGATGTATGATTTTCCAGGTTCAGAGCCCTTTAACACAATCAAACTTTTCCAAATGGAATTAAGACTTTGGAGAAGATATCCATTAATCTCAAATCTTTGAGAATTATCCAATAAGGCACATCTGAAAATGCAGACAAACAGCTCTTTAAAAAGGTCTGAATTCTGTCATTTTACTTCTGGATTATAAATTTATTTGCCATCTTCTAATTGACGCAGAGTACAAAATTCATTAGGGTGGTTCTGGTCTAGTTTACTGTCAGTGCTTTTCAGATAACCTTCAGAGGTATTGGTTTTCACTGCTTTTTTAATGCCTTTGTGATCTACAGAAAAGGAGATTGCAGTATGTCAGTGATGGCTTCTCTACTTTGAAAAATACTGACAACAAAAGAAAGAGGCCTTTGTAAGTGACAAAATGAAAATATATATTAAAAAAGATCCATTACAGTTTCAGGGGTGAAATTGTCCTTGTTTATAGTGTTGTTTTGGGCAGCTTCTCTTTTTGTTTCCCTTCATTTAAATGATTAAAAGCCTTGTCAGTTTCTTTGTATCTGATTTGCCACTTAATCATACAGATACATATCTTTATGGTGTCACTGCCTGATCCTATGGGGCTCTTGAACAGAAAGAATCTGAGCCAAAGTCCATGAAATTCAAGGTGATTTTTTTTCCCACAGGCTTTCCCTCATGACCAATGGTGTTGCTTACCAGGAATGTGATACAGAATAGATGGTCTGTATCAGATTTGGCAGAAAAGTGGACGTTTGAAACACTTGCATTCTCTATCTGGCTACACCGATAATGCCTTTTGAAAATATATGGAGACACCTTGCTGCTGTCCTCTCCTTGCCAAGTCTGTTCTAGAATTAGGGTCGGTTCTCTAAAATGTTAATTACATTCAGAATTGTAAGAATGCCTATTTCCTGTGCATACCTGAGCAGATGTTTCAGTTGTACCCTAAATGAAATGCCATAAAGAGCTGACTATTTGCACTGGCTAGGAGGTAAATCCTAACCCTGTGTCCAGTTTGGTACGGTAATCCTAAACTATTCAGAGGGGTGAAGGGATGGAAACCAGTCTCTTCCTAACCCTTGCTGTTCCCATGGCAGATGAAACAAAGAACAAGAGCAAGATAAGCATGAGTATTAATGCAATAGTTAGTGTAATGAGACAAACAGAAACCTTCCTTGCCATCCTGAAAAAAAATCAGAAATCATCTGTATAATGGTGTCTTATCTGATCACACAAAGACTAAACAACGAGACTCTGAGAAAGCTAAGTAGTTTATGAGTGTCCCAAAACCAACTTTGGTGAAGAAATTATTTTTTTGTCCCTGTGCTATGTTTCCTGTCCTGCTGAAAACAGCCTGTCATGATTCTACCAACCATCATTGCTTTGGGACTGTTATGGGAGTAACACTTAGCTTAGCATGTGCAGGAAAATTGGATTGTGGGCTTACAGCCGAACATCAGAAATACAGTCAAGGTGCTTCTGGATGAGAGTGACTTACTGATCTTCTGCTTAGCTGTAGTACAACATTTTGGGACAGAGATTGCCAAACACACCCTGACACAGCCACCAAGGCAACCTCAGGCCTGTGTAAGAGCTTCTTCCTTCCAGATCATAGTGAATATACCTAGTGAGGCAGAAACCTAAGCCATGTGTGACTGTATTTTTTGTAAATGCACAGTGATGCAAAACCTTAGGAAATGGATTTAAGAATTGTTCTCTCTGCTCCATTAAAAAGTGACATGATGAAAAGAGACTGTGAACCTTGCATTAACTAGGCAGTTAAATCAGGTTTCTACGTGTCTCATGTATCTGAACTGTCTGCTGATCTTAACCATTTGTTTTAATTTGTCAGTACACTAGATTTCTACCAAGCTGATACAGGCAGAAGCAATTTCCAGGGAGAAATGCAGACGTCTGGT
>VZUA01046199.1:23171-33639 GCA_013401035.1 Horornis vulcanius
AAAATTCATGTGTTGAGATACAGACAGTTCACTAGGAAAAGCAAAAGCCACAAATGCAAGCAAAGCAAAACAAGGAATTCATTCAGTGCTTTCCATGGACAGGCAGGTGTTCAGCCATCTCCAGAGAGCAGGGCCCCATCACTTGTAATGGTTATTCGGGAAGACAAAAACCATCACTCCAAACGTCCTCCCCCTACCTCCTTCTTCCTCACCCTAAATACACTGAGCACAATGCCATAAGGTGTGGAATAGCCCTTTGGTCATTTTGGGGTCAACTGTCCCAGCTGTTGCTCCTCCCAATCTCACACACACCCCAAAATTCCCTGCCAGTGTGGCAGCACAAAAAGCAGAAAAGGCCCTAGCTCTTGCAAGCCCAGCTCTGCGATAACATAAACATCTCTATATTATCAACCCTGTGTTAGCACAAAACACAGCCACACACCAGCCACTGGGAAGAATTTTAACTCTACCCCAGCCAAAACCAGCACAGTGAGAAAGATGTTATTGAATACCTCTTTATTCCACTAGTGTGCTTACTGCTGGGAGAATTTTGTTTTCCCTTGCTCCAGACCAAACACACTAGTATTTGACATAAATTCTCACATTTCCTGCAGTGCCTCTTGGTACCAGCTGAATGGTCCAGTGAAAAAACCACTTTGCTTTCCTTTCTCATATACAGATGCACAGGGCAGCACTTAAGACAGCAAAATAGGTACCTCAGGATAAGGCAGAAGAAATCACTTCTGCAGTCACTCTGCAATCATTCAGAAAATTCTTGTCAGGTTATGAAGAGCTCTGTATACCTCTATGTCGAAAGAGAAAGTATCTTTTTCTTATCAAAATGTTTTCTCTGTAAGGTCCAAAAGCATACTGAAGACTCCTGAGCAATACCCACACTTTTTGTTTGGTTTGGTTTTAGTTTTGTTTTTGGTTTTTTTTATATTTAAGAGCTCATATCCAATGCATATGGCTGGTTAGCATGAAATAAAAGTATATATTACAAAATATGCTATCATGATTAAGGTGGCCACATAATACAAATTACAGCCACTGCATATTTAGAAAAAAAAAATTTCTCTATGTATACCCAGGAAGTTCAAATTTTACATTTAAAATAGGATTCCATGAATCAGTAAGATTTCTTTAGGTTTGTCTTACTTACATAATAAAATAATTCCATTGAATCCTAGCTTGCTTAGAACGGTAGTAACAGGAGAAACCATTACTTTATTTTAAAAGGACACAGCAGCAGAAGGATTTTCCAATTAAAGGTCAGGACATGGAGTTTGCATGGTTACAGCATGAACTCCTTGTGTTTCTAAAGGCTCAGCTGAGATCGGGATCCAGCTAAGGCAGAGAGTCTTATTCCATCCTCAGCATCAGTCTTGATCAAACTAAGCAAACAAAATGCCCTACAGTATCTGAGTATACCTTTGCTGAAGTATCATATAATAGCTGTGTTTTTAAAGTGTATTCTAATCTATTCTTTCCCTTTGCCTGCAGGCATGTTTTTAGCCTTCAGAGACATTTATGTATTCTTTTACTTGGGAGCAGCAGCAGCTGATGAAGGAGATTGCTGTCTGCTTTGCTCTAACTTCAGCCTATCCTTAGGGCAAAGCTGACATCAAATAAATGGCAACAGGAAATCATCTGGCTACTTTAAAAAAAACCCCTCTGTAAGCTGTTCCTAGCATTTTCTTTCTAGAAATGACTTTGATAGGCAAATAAACCAAGGAACACTAGGTTTTTCCTAGAACAAAATAAATAACTTATTGGTGCAGAGATCTCACTTTGGCCTTTTTTTTTCATAGCATTGCCTCCCAGGTGTGATGAGGAAGCCACTGGTTTTTGATGACCATTGCAGCCTCTTTTACCAGCCTCAAGGTAATAGTACTAAAAAACAATTTAACTGAGGTAATGCTCACACTATTCTGGAGACCAAACCATTCCCATGAGCTATGAAATCAGCAAGAGACCAAAGAAAACAACAGTTACCTATAGAGACTTTAAATCCAACACTAAGAAAAAAGTGTGGCTTTCTCTTCAAGAAAATGTGGCAAGCTGGGGACTAAGTAATGATGCCTGAAGGACAGAAACTTCCTGGATGTGCTTATCGTCAGTCTGATAGTGTGGATTTCCCACCCATGTCTGCTACTGACAAAGCTTCATTAGCAATACCCTGTGAAAAACAAACCTGTGCTACTGACAAGCTCCCATGCCAGTTCATTCCCCAGTGTATCCATCAACAAAATTCTTTGGAAACTAGAAGGAAGCCAGGAACATGTAAAAAGATCATTCATGTCTGTGCTGTGCTGCTCTCCTGCAGCTGAAGGTGACTCCACAAAGTGATCAACCCTCCTGAATATCAGCAGTGCTGCAAGTGACTGGAAGAGAAGCATTTCTCTGAACTCTGGGAGCAGCCAAACCCCTTGGCATTCTTGGGCAGGTGCTGTGAACTCTGCTGAGTGTGTACCGTACTTATTTCTCAGAGTCTAGGGCTAAGAGACTGCATTAAGCATGTTTATCTCTCTCCTTTGGCAAAAGCATTTGCTTCATTTTGTTCACACAGTAGGGATGAGAAGCAAAACTGGGATACTTCCACTACAACTTTGGAAACAAAAAGAATGTAATAAAGAAGGGAAGAGGAACAGGGCATCAAAAGGAAAGGAAACTGGTAAGAGGAAAAAAACCAAAGGATGATGACTACAGAAGTAGCGACAGCTCTGGAAAGGGAACTCTGTGCTAAAATTTGTGTTTGTTACTTCAATTAAGCTTTCTTAGACCCTGGATGTGCTTTTAATGTCAAGTTTTACCTAGTATGTGTGAAACAAAAGGCTTACAAAAGTAGAATACCAGAATTAGGCCTGCACTTCTTTGTCTTCAGGAGGTGTCCAAAGAAGGCCCTTTCCTTCCTTATACTGTATGCTTCTGCTAGGATGCAAAGAAACAGGCAAATGTGTGAATGAAATATGCATGAAGGCTGCTGCTGGCCTCACAAAAAAATGAGGTGAGTGTCCAGAGTGAGGTGAGAGTCTTTTTCACCCTTCCAACTTCATTCCTCATATTTCCTGAATATAGTAAAGGATACCTAAGACATTTCAAAAGTAGCAGCCAGAAATGACCCATAATCACCCAGCTAATAAAACTGGAGGGTCTGTCAAGCTGCATGAGGAGCAGCCTACTTTTAGCCAGTTTGCTATGACTGTATTCTGCAGAAATCAGACTGTGATAGTTGATATTCCTCCCATCACTGTGTTTCTTAAAACTGCTGTTTCCATGGCAAATATACAGACTTGGCTTTCTACAATCACACTCTTTTACCACTTTTCTTGTAGGTATGCATTTCGTGGGAAAATATATATGTCTTCTCCCCTCCTCTTCCACACCCTGCAAGCAGCTCAGTCTGGACTGAGAGTCTCAGATCCTTTAAAGGACAGTGAGAACTCATTTGCTTCTTACTAAGGAAAATGAATGTTGTGCAAGTTATGCAAAGAACAAGGCTTTATGGAGCCAATCAAGATTAAAAAGCTGCATGTGATCCCCTAAGACTACAGGAGTTCGGCCCATGATGGGTTTTTTTCTGCATTTTGCCCTTCCAAGACATCTCTGGGTCCAATTTCATTTCTGTAATTTTATACACAGAATTCCTTTTCCCATTTTTCCAGCAGTGAGGCCCCAGCATTGCAACTGGTAGTACACAGATAACCGTGATGTTCTCCCATTACTCATGTGCTATGGCCTGTTGCCAAACTCTGCCTGGGAAATTTGGAAAGGCTTAGTGGGATAGAAACCTAAAAGGGAAGGTGATAATACAGCTGTAGACATTTCAGAATACATAAATTTAAGTTTATGCATAATTCTGTCTCCTTATTTTTTGCTGCTGTATTTGAAATTTGTCCAGGTTTTGTTGGATACGTGACTAGAGCTTGTTGCTGTTCATAGGGTGAGTGTATGAAATGCACAGGAATAAATATGTCAGTCTCTAGTTTTTGTAGTGACCGTGGTATTCAGTTCAGTAGGGTAACAAAATTGATTTTCTGGGTTTTTCCCAGCTAGCATCTCTTTGGTTTGAAGTGTATTGTGTCAGGATATGGCAGTGTCTTATTTCCTTCAGATATGACTATGGGGTAAGTTAAGTCACAGAACTGAACCAGTTCAGGAGGATGAAAGGTAAAAGTACCTCTCCAAAGACATTTTTGTCCCGGATTTGAAAGCAGGTTTTTATATGAATAAGTTTGGTAGAAGAGCCAAAGAAGTGGAATATGTATACAAGAGAGTAACTTGATTCACAAAGACTGGCTGAAGTCAGTTTCCAACATTGACTTTGATTTAACCTTTTCAGTTTCTCTTACAGAATTGCTTGATCATGTTGTTCTCCCTTTTACCCTACTTAAAGAGATATTTGGGGATTTATGTTTGTAGCATTTTCACATTCACCTATTTTGACCTTTCCCGGCCAATGCACAAATTTTGTGATGGTTTCAGTGTTAACTCTGCTGTGACATAGGATTGGGGGCGGGGGGAAAAAGAGCAAAACAGGCATAAACTTAAAAGTTATAGTTTATTCACATACCCTAACAATGGAAAAAAAGGAAAAAAAAATGAAACTTGAAAACACTTCTCCCCCCACAAACTGTTCACTTTCCCACAAACAACACAGAGAGAAACAATGTGTGATTTTCAGTCAGTTTCACAATTTAAACGTAATCTTTCTTTGCTTTGGGACAGGAGTCTCTCTAGAGTCCCATGGAGACATTTGCCACAAGAAAAAAAAACAGTCAGGTGGCTCCCAATGTCACAAATCTGCAACAGCTCAGAATTTCTGCAGATTGTGCATTCCCACCCATTGGCAGCCTTTTCCCTGGCTATTCATCGGCCTCTCAGTATATTTGGGGTACCATTTAAGAATGCTTTTTCTAGTATAAAACAAAGATTCCCTTCTTCTATCTCTAAACTCATCTCTATCTCAATGGAAATAGAGACCTCCTTTTTACCCTAGGAGCAAAGGGCCTCAAATTACTTTCTCTCTAAAATCACCTTTGTCTCAAAGACTGAAACCTCCTTTTACCCCAGGAGCGAGGGGCTTACTCTGCTCAAAATTCTCAATTACATCTCAATTATATCAGTCCACAACTTTTGACTAGAACTAGCATTCCCCCAAACAGCATTAATATATTACAAGAAATACTCCATTTCTCTGTGGTTTACACCAGAGAAGTCCAGCCAAAAATGTCCACTTCCTCGATCTCTCCTTCTAGTAGTCTTTATCAGTTCTTTCGCTGACTCTGTTGTCTCATGCTCTCTCTCTACGTTTTAAATCACTCTGTCTTCTATCGAGGAGAGAAAAAATGTCTTTGCCTAGATTTCTTCTCCTTCGGGCTGGACTCACGGTGTTGAAATTTCAAATCCGCGCTGGTGACAGGGGGTTGAGGGGGGGGATGCTCAGGAACGGCGGAGGGACTGCCTTCCGCCACCTCCTGCTCCGCTCCGAAATGGACCCAAACTCCGAACTGCTCCCTGGGCCCCGGGAGGATCCTCCCCCGGGCCAGCAGTGCCGGCAGCCCGGCTGGGTTGTGGCCCAGCCGCAGCATGGCCCGGGCACTGCCCGGCCCCCTCCACCGGCTGCCGCGGCCCCGGGCATGCGGCCGGCACTGCCGAGCTGGCAGCCAGCGGGGGAAAGGGGGCTCAGCCGGCCTGGGCCGCTCCCCTGTGGGCAGCTGACCCCGGAGGCCTGGCCGGAAGGAAGAGGAAGTCCCCAAGCTTCCCAGGACGATTTAAGCTGCTTGTGTGATGCAGAGGTGTATTCCTATATTTAATTGGCCAATCTGGCCATCCATCTTGAAAGTCAGTCATGAATTGGTTTTACCATCCAAGCTATACCAACACAATGTTCCTTAAGACCTCCTGTGAAGGCAGTGCAAATTATCTCTAGATTGACTGGTGATGATGTGTTTTAATTGTCCAGTAAGAAAATGGTGCACAAGCATGGGACAAGCCAAGGATTTTTCAGAAAAGAGATTCCAAACACCTCAAATTTAGTCTCTGGTGTAGCCTTTAACACAAAAATTTCAGAATTACACTTTTCACTCAGACTTAAAACCTCACTTTCAGGTACTGTGTGGACTGCTACTATATGGAGCCATTTTTCTTTTTTCCTGGAAAACTTGGTAATATATATAACAAATCTACATTGAAGGCTTCTCAAAATCCTCTGATCATGCAACAGAAGGATGTCAGTCCAAGCTCTAGGAGTGAATAGCTCTTCTATTTACAAAGAAGATTTTTCCATCGTACAGAAAATAAATTTGAGAGAGTTTTCTCTGGCTCGCATGATTAATTCTATTCCTAGAAAATTAGTTAGCAGCCTTGACATGCCCTGGGAGAAAAACAAAGGGAAGGCAACATGAACCTCTGTGTGTAATCTTCTATTTGAGCAAATGTAGACTATTTGTAATGACTAATTTTTCCCTTGGAACAAAAACGTGAAGGAGGGTTGAGTAATGTGTGATGCAATGCAATTGCCACAGCTGGGAGTTTAGAGTTGGACTGGAGCCTAAAGTGGCTTCATTTACAAAATAAAGAGCTTTGGGAGCAAGTACTATATTTAAGTATATGCATGTGCGCTCATGTACAGCAGCCATGACACAATACGTGTCAAATGAGAGTTTGGATTTGAAAGGTGTTTGAAGGATTTCTCAGCTGTATCAGTAAGAGGAAAACTGGAGATTAAGACAGTGTCAAGGGAGGTCAGAGCAGGCAGTAATGGCCACCAGTAAATGATTGCAATTGGAAGAGTTGGAAAACTTTGTATCAAGTGTATAAGCATGATTTCTTACTTCTCAACCAGTCCTCTTTGGCAGGACCATTATAGCACAGGGAAAGGACCATATCAGCAAACCCATGACTCAGCACTGGTCAGCTGTTAGAAAGAAAATACAAAGAGGTTATCAAAGGAAAGCAGCCTTGGGCAGCTAGCTATATAACCAGTTCTAGTGGGAAGAGAAGAAAACAAAGAATTAGTATATAACATATGCTGAGCTCACAAATGAAAGTGTAGCATGGTATCACAGACCAAGGAAAAAAGAGCAGAGCATAGATGCACTTACCAAATATAATATTGATCTCAACCGCTGGTCCTGGTTTGAGAAGGGAGAATCAATATCCTATTCTTCGCGGGGAGGAGACATACTGACTGTGCTGTAACTCCCTGTCCATGGCCTGGAGGTATCAGCCTTCGTAACAGAGAAATAGGTTCTAGGAAGTTTGTGTATATGTAATTTTTAACTGTATTTCATTTGAACTGTGTAAGTATCATTATAACTGCACCAAAATTAATGATTTCATTCCATGGCTGAGAGTTTCATTAAACTAAAAATAAGTTGTTGATTTTGCATATAAGGTATGTTCCTCTTTTTGCTCATGAATTTGGAGTATAACAGTGGAGAATTCAGGCAATGTACCCTTTGATATGGATGTAAAAAACTGCAGAGCAGAATCTGTACTGTGAGTAGCAGAGGAAAACCCATCAGTGTGTGTTTCAGTCCAGAACAAGCCTTGCCAGTAACCTGGGCCACTAACCAGAGATGTTTCCAATAACTAGAGGGGGAGTTTAATTGGATTAATTTCTGTTAAAAAGCTCATTGTCAATGGCATGCAATTCTGGTGAAAAGACAAAGAAAATGTAATAGAACAGGGCAGACCAGGCTGTGCCTGGCTTCATGTGAAACTCCATGGCTCTATAAAATGTGTTGTATAGTTTGTTGGAGAATACAGGCTTCACAAATTTATGAGGCACAGTAAAATGAAATGATTGATGGCTTATTCCTGGCTTTTCAAACTGCCTGAACTGAGCAACACATTTTCCTGTCATGTGGTGGGCTAGGGCCTAAGATGAGTGCTTATATTTGTGTGCAAGCTGCGCTTACCCTCTGCAGTAATAAATTTTTCTCTATGTGCCCCATTTCAATTTCTACATGTTTCCAGTTGTTTTGCCACTGCCAGCTACATTTACTGATTTTCAAACAGCCCTAACTGATAAATTTCTGAGTCTGAGGTGGAAAAGATAGCTTTAGTTTGGGATGGTGGTGGTTGCCGTGCAAGAAAATATGTTTATTTAAAGCAGCAGCCTAAAGCCTTCCTAAAGCCACTAAGCAAGGCATTGTAGGGTATTTAGAAGAATATGGGAGCACCTGACTGAAGGTGCATCATGATGTTGAGTAACCCACAGCAGCAAGTGTGTAATAAGTGTGTAATAGACAGAATCTGTGTATGCTCCCTTTAGTGTGCATCAGCATTCAGACTCACTCTTGTCCAGATCAAGTGTGGAGGGTCAGAGAACCATGGCTCCCCCATCCTGAGTGCTGGATCTCCTTCTTAGGGCCACCAGAAAAGTGGTGGAGAGGCTGAGAGGTGACTAGAGACCCTCTTTTCTGGGTTGAGCAGGTTATATCTCCTTGGGTTTTTTCTCCCATTTTGCATTGTGACTTGATGTTGCTAAAAGAGCAATGAACAGTCTGTTTACTCAAAGAGAAGAAGTAGGGGGAATCTCAGAAGTACAACTTGCTCCATATTAGTAGTATGTTCCCAAGAGAATTTTAGAACTCACCCTCTGAAGAATAGCTATGAAGGTACATGGGAGGCCAGCCAAAGAATGAAAAGGATGAAGAGGATTGATTACACCAGTGATTACAGATTACAATCAGAAAGGTCAGCCCCCTGTTCTACAACCACTTCCAAGAGGAAAAAAGATGGCTTAAAGTTGTAGGCAATTTCCTGTCTAAGGAGAGCAAGAGGGCCCAATAAGCCAACCAGGCCCAGCCCATGGGAGCATCTGCTGCCTCCCTGGGATCTGGGTTAAGGATATCACCAAGAAACTGCCTAGCCTGGTACAGCCCCCAGAATACCCCAATACTGATCTCCTACACAGGGGGCAATGAAATGGCAACATGTAGTCCAAGTGCCATCAAAACAGGACTTCAGGACCTTGGGACATTTGTAAGGAAGTCTGGGGCACAAGTTATATTCTCTTCCAGATTTCCGGTTGAAGGCAGCAACACTGGAAGAAACAGATGGGCCGAGTCTATTAATACATGGTTCCATGGCTGGTCAGTATTTTGGGGGTTTTGACAATGGGATGGCTTCATAGCACCAGGCATGCTGGCATCAGATGGGAGTCACCTTTCTCAGTAAGAGAGGACAGTCTTTGCTCAGGAATTGGCAGAGCTTTAAACCATCTGTGATAGGGGAGTGACAGACATGGCACACAAGAATGTCAGGGTTGTTCCTGGGGTGACATACAAAGGTTAGAGGGACAGGGACACGGTACCAGTGAGGCCCCTCTGCCAGGGACTCTGAAATGTGTGAGCCACACTAGAGCACACTTGCAGTCTTACAGAGATGAGTCAAACATTTCTGAGGTAAAGAACCAACAGGGAAACAAAAAAAGCCAACAGGGAAACACCAGGGAAATACCTCAAAGCGATTAAGGGGTGTTTCTCTAAGAAGGCAACACAGCCAGCAGCCCAGCTGAGGTGTCTTTACACCAAAGCATGGAGCATGGGCAATAAGCAGGAGGAGTTTGTTGTATTCAGCAAAAAAAAAAGGAGGAGGTTAATGACTTGTTTTGGTAATCTGTTTTTTTTCTTGCAAGATGCTCAGAAATATTTAAAGCGTTCAACTTAATAAGCAGAAAAGGGTCAGGTATATAGCTGAACTATACAATCTTTAGGCATACTTCCTGCCAAAAATGTAATCTTTATACAAATTTATGGAAATTACATTGAAGACAAAAATCCCAATCTACTCTCTTAAGTAAGAGCTAAAGTGGAGCTAAAGAAATTGCTAAGAATAGAGGAAGAAAAGAAGTTGGGTGAGAGATGAGCTGGAATCAGAGCTTATAACTGAGCATATACATTGCTCTATTTCTTTACTTTGTCTCATCTGATATGGTGACTGAGATGAGTGTGATCAGCTCAAGACATGAAGGTAGAAACTCCAGCCCATGAGCAAATCTGAGACCCAAAAAGATGGAGAAGAGTGGGGAGAGGAGAAAGCAATTGCAGACATCCTTAATACATTAAGCATTACAAATTTAGTCTCTGGGTTTTCCAGCAAACCCTGGTGGTCATTAAGCACTCACCAAGTAAAACTTCCTTGGAATTTTAAGGAGAGTAATTTATACTGCTGATAAAATAAAAATTAAACAGTTACGCTTTCAAAAAAAATGTAATAGAAAATGTTTTGGGTTTTGGTTGGGTTGGTTCCCCCCTCCTGTATCCTTGCTGATATTTCAAATGGATTATAAATCTATTATAAATCTATTATTTTTTTTACTTGATAGAATGTATTTGAACTTGTACTTCAAGAAGGGTTAAATCCTTTCTTAGATTGAAGACTTTAAAGTTTGAAATATAACTTTAAAAGTATGATGTCTTTGCAAGATATTTTTATGTGATGACTTGGGGGGACT